>KZ069813.1:209136-221790 GCA_002091845.1 Anopheles cracens
GAAGCAGTGGGTTTGATGGAGTGTTTCACCTGACCGAGCAACGCTTTGGTGGGATCACGCTCACCACCAGCGCCCATCTCAAACAGTCCCACATTCTGCTGCCCGAGCTGCTGCTGCAGATGGGTCAAGTAGTCGGCCGAACTGTGATGGCCACCGGTGCCAGCACCACCGCCGCCACCTCCACCACCGCCGCTCCCGCTACCGCCACCGCCAAACGCTGGTTGGTCGATAAACGGGCCGACCCCCAGCTGCCCCTTGTAGTAGCGGCAGGCCGGACTCGGGCACGACTGCACCACCTCGACGATAAACTCCTTCTCCATGCCGAAGCTGTCCCGGCCGATCGTGTACGAGTCCATCACGGCCCGCACCGTCGCCTCGATGCTCAGGTGCAGCCCGTGCGGCCCGGACATGTGCTTCAGCATCACCGCGTTCGCGAAGTGCTCGTACGGCAGCACGATCTTGCCTGTTTCGCGCAGCACCAGCCGGCCCTGGTTGTCCAGCGCGACCCGGCCCGCCAGCGCCTGCAGGTAGGCCGCGTTCGGCAGGATCGGCGTGTCCTTCAGCTCAGCGAAACACTGCAGCAGCTCGACGGACGGGTTCCAGCCCTTGTTCTGCAGGTACAGCTGCAGCAGCATGTACAGCTTCTCCGTGACATAGCCAGCCCCCTGCTGCTGCTGCTGCTGCTGCTCGGACGTCCCCGGGGCGCCCGGCTGCTGCGGGACGTGCGATTTATTGATAGGAATTTTTAACGCATCCGAAAAATCCATTCTCACGGTTGTGACGGCTGCCCTTTATGTGCACACACACAAGCGCGCGCGCGCGCCCTGCAAAGCCAAACAATAAAAATTCAGCAAAAGGGTGGCGGCGAAAACACACAAAAACTGCAGCAAAAATGTTGCCGCACTCACCCTAGCCGGCAAACGGGGCAGGCATGCTGCTGCTGGGCAAGACACACGATGAAGAGCACCTTTTTCTTCGGGTGAAACCTGCAATCCGCAGCGAGGAATTCACGAAATTCCTATGCACGCAGAAAACACCCTCCAGGAGACGACCGCCCACCTAAACAAACAGAAAATACCATTGGCAGCGAAAACCTGGGCCTGCTGGTAAGAAGATTTGACAGGCACTGGTGCCGTCCCGCTCGCGCATCGCGTCACGTTTGACAGACGTGAACTGGCACGGGATAAATGTAAAAAAAAATACAAAACTGGTTCAAACAGTTTACGTACGGCATGCTTTAAAATGTCTCATTTTAATAGCAAACATTGCAACGTCTCGGTACTGATTATCGCCAACCACATGCCACTATACGCACAGTTTACAACGTTCGCTTGTGTGTGTGTATGTGTGTGCGACAGCGCACGTTGACAGCAAAACGTACAAAACTGGCCGATCGAGCTGTCATCTGGTGCATTTTTCGTCTCTTTTTCGCTCACGTTTTGCGTGCACATGTGTGCATGTGTGTGGACAGCCAGCCAGCACAAAAATACACACACACACCACAAAGGATGGCTGACGCAAAGCAGCAGGGCGACGAGAAGCTGTCGAAGAAGTGAGTTTCAGTTGGGATTTTCCTGCCAAAAGAGAAGAAAAGCCACCGCTTCCCGCTCGCCGGACGTCGCCTGCGTTCATTCTATAGCCCTCTCGGGTTGCTGCGTGTTTTCGCCGCAGCGCACCGGCAACGTCGTGAGAAGAGCACATGTGCGCGCGTGTGGCGTTTTGACGTGGACGAAGAGCCCCGGGGAGATCCATATTGGCTTAGCGCGTTCGCCGCGAAAAAGGAACCGAAAGCATGCTGCGTGGGGCCGTGTGGCGTGCTGCGGTCTCGATCTGCCGGCAGCCAGCGTACCAGCCGGCCGGAGTAACACACCTGCCCCGGTTTGCCACAGCGGAACCGGTGCGGTGGAAATCGAAGCAGCAGAAAATGTACTCTAAAATTGCGTCATGGCGCTTGCGGGAGGGCGATGAGTGCTTTCCGCACCCGCACACCTGTTCTCAAGCGTTCTCTACCGTTCTCTCTCCCTCTCTTTCTCCCCTGTGTCGTTTCCAGTGAGCTGAAGCGCCGTCTGAAGGCGGAAGCGAAGGAGAAGGAAAAGCAGGAAAAGAAAGCCCAGCAGCCGGCGGTCGAAGCGTCCGCGCAGAAGAAGCTCTCCGCCGCCGCCGCCGCCGCCGCCAAGGAGAATGAGGAAGAAATCTCTCCCAACGAGTACTTTAAGCTGCGCAGTGCGGCCGTGGCCGAGCTGAAGCGACAGCCGGAAACGCATCCGTACCCGCACAAGTTCACGGTGAGCGTTTCGCTCACCGAGTTCATCGAGCAGTACGGCGAGCGGCTGGCGGACGGGGAAACGCTCGACGAGGTGGAGGTGACGGTGGCCGGGCGGGTGCACGCGATCCGGGAGTCGGGCGGGAAGCTGATCTTCTTCGATCTGCGCGGCGAGGGCGTGAAGCTGCAGGTGATGGCGAACGCGAAGGCGTACGTGAGCGAGGAGCTGTTCTTCGAGGAGACGGGCCGGCTGCGGCGCGGCGACATCATCGGCGTGACCGGTGTGCCCGGCAAGACGAAGAAGGGCGAGCTGTCGGCGATGGCGCGCCGGATCAAGCTGCTGTCGCCGTGTCTGCACATGCTGCCGCACCTGCACTACGGGCTGAAGGACAAGGAGACGCGCTTCCGGCAGCGCTACCTCGACCTGATGCTCAACAACAACGTGCGCCAGATCTTCGTGACGCGCGCGCTCATCATCAGCTACGTGCGGCGGTTCTTCGACGGGCTGGGCTTCCTGGAGGTGGAGACACCGATGATGAACATGATTGCCGGCGGTGCGACGGCCAAACCGTTCGTGACGCACCACAACGACCTGAACATGGATCTGTTCCTGCGCATCGCGCCGGAGCTGTACCTGAAGATGCTGACCGTCGGCGGGCTGGACCGCGTGTACGAGATCGGGCGCCAGTTCCGCAACGAGGGCATCGACCTGACGCACAACCCGGAGTTCACGACGTGCGAGTTCTACATGGCGTACGCGGACTACAACGACATCATCGACATCACGCAGAAGCTGCTGGCCGGGATGGTGCACGCGATCCACGGCTCGTACCGCATCAAGTACCACCCGGACGGGCCGGACGGCAAGGAGTACGAGATCGACTTCACGCCCCCGTTCCGGCGCATCTCGATGATCGCGACGCTCGAGGAGCTGCTGCAGGTGCGCTTCCCGGCGGCCGACCAGCTGCACACGCCGGCCGCGCTCGCCTTCCTCGACGCGCTCTGCGTGAAGCACGCGGTCGACTGCAGCCCGCCGCGGACGGCCGCCCGCCTGCTCGACAAGCTCGTCGGCGAGTTCCTCGAGAGCACCTGCGTCAACCCGACGTTCATCTGCGACCACCCGCAGATCATGAGCCCGCTCGCGAAGTACCACCGGGCGCACGCCGGCCTCACCGAGCGCTTCGAGCTGTTCGTCATGGGGAAGGAGGTGTGCAACGCGTACACCGAGCTGAACGACCCGGCCGTCCAGCGCGACCGGTTCGAGCAGCAGGCGGCGGACAAGGAGGCCGGCGACGACGAGGCGCAGCTGGTCGACGAGAACTTCTGCACCGCGCTCGAGTACGGCCTGCCGCCGACCGGCGGCTGGGGCATGGGCATCGACCGGCTGACCATGTTCCTGACCGACTCGAACAACATCAAGGAGGTGCTGCTGTTCCCGGCCATGAAGCCGGACAACCCGAACCGGAGGCCGCAGCAGGGCGGCGACGAGGAGGGCGACGAGGCCGAGAACAAGGCGTAGGCGTTGCCCGCCCATCGGCACCGGCGGACCGAGGCTCGCATTCATTTACGCAATAAACACGCTGCTGCTTGGAAATGAAAGTTGCGCTTTCCCTTGCGCGATCTCTGGGGGGTGATGAAATTCTTGTGAGGGAGGAAGCACACGGTGCAGAAAGCTCAGCGCCTGTTGTCCTTGTCAACAAAACTTATCTACTGTCGGTGTGGATCGTTTCGTATCGGGCAAAACTTATCGGGGCGCTGCTCCTATCTTTGCTTATTGCACTCACGCTCAAAAAACTTGTTAACTTTGATACACACCGGCGTAGTTTAGGAGTAGACGAGAAAGAACGTAAAAAAGGCTCCAATTCCAGCACGAACGTTCAGTTCTGGATGAGAGATTCTCTCCATTACAGCAGAAACTTTCCTTCGTTTCTATAGCTGGTGTTTATTTACACAATAAAAGGTTTTATTATAACCTTAAACGAAGGACGGGAGGACCGGTACCATAATCCTCCCATAACCCTAGCAAGGAATGACTAACCGGCTATGGTGGTATAGGCTAGTCTAGTGAATCGCAAATCGGCAGGCACGATCGCGTAGGTATAGGACGGTAAAAGCATGTGTCAAAGAGAGTGAACATGAGATTGATAGAAACACAATACTCGCAAGACCTTTAGATATTAAAGTGTTCAGAATAGAGGAATGTATGTCGAAAGATTTAGTGAAACGCAAGGCGTCTCTGGCACCGTGTGGTCATCAAGAGAATGGCGGTGTGTGAACGCGCAGGTCGTGCTTGTCAAAGTGGATGTTTTGATTTTTTTCTTCCACTTTTGTTTTGTATCCCCCGGCAAGTTCAACAACACCGCCGGCGAGCTCAGCTGTGTGTTTTGACAGGTCTTGCGCTAAGCACATAACCACGGAGTGTGGTACGGTTTCCGCCGCAATGAACCACTAGGGGGAAGTATCCTGCACGGAACACTCACCACCGGCTACGGATATGTGGGCGTACCGGGCGACGGTAAGGATTGCTGGTCCGCTACCGGCGCGCTCGGCGTCGACCACCGCAGCATCCCAGAACGTCTGCCTGAGCCTAGTGCGGTAAGTAGGAATGGAGAACAGCTTCGCACCACGTACAGCCCGCGCTAATCCTCCCTCTCCCGACAGGGCACACGACAAGGAAAACTTCCTCTGCACGCTGCTGCTGAAAGACCCGCAGCGGCGCAGCGCTCTCGCGGTCCGCGCGTTCAACGTCGAGGTGGCGAAGGTGAGCGAGAAGGTGGCGGCCGGCAACGTCGGCGTGATGCCGCTCAAGTTCTGGGAGAACGCAATCGCGACGCTGTACCGCGGGCCGGCGAGCGCCGGCACCACCCTCCCGGAGCACCCCGTCCTCCAGGAGCTGGCGCGGGCGACCGGCGAGCACAAGCTGTCCAAAAGGTACTTCCAGCGGCTGGTGAGCGCCCGGGCGAACGCGTCCCTGCACTTCCTGACCGTGCAGCAGCTGGAGGAGTACGCCGAGCAGACGGTGTCGAGCGTGCTGTACCTGCTGCTCGAGCTGCACGGCGTGCGGAACGTGCACTGCGACCACGCCGCCTCCCACCTCGGCAAGGCGCAGGGCATCGTGAACCTGCTGCGCTCGGTCCCGCACCAGTCCGCCCGGCGCACCGGGGCCGTCCCGATACCGCAGCAGGTGCTGATGGAGCACGGCGTCAACCAGGAGCGGATGGTGCGCAACCGGCGCGACGACAAGGGCGTCGAGGAGGTGACGTACGCGCTGGCCAGCGTCGCCTTCCGCCACCTGGAGAAGGCGCGGGGCCTGCTGGAGACGGTGCCGCGCCCGGTGCGGCCCGTCTTCCTGCCGGTCGTTGCCGTTGGGCGCTACCTGGACCGGCTGCGCCTGGCCCACTTCCACCTGACTGACCCGGGCGTGATGCGGACGGACTCGCTGCTGCCGCTGGTGCTGTACTGGCGGAAACTGCGAGGTAACTACTGACCAGTTCGCGCGCGGTAGAGAGTACGAGTTTGTTGTTAAAGCGTAGAATTAAAGCGATTATTTAAAACCAAACTGTTCCGCCCTGTCGTTGTGTACCCGGTTGCGAACGAAAGGATTTACCCAGATACGGAAAAAGTTCACGAATTAGGCATATTTATTTACCTACTTATCAGGCTTACTTATGCTGCCCTCTAAGTCACCAGGCAGCATTCTAGTTACATAATCAACCCACCGCAGCAAACAACGCATAGAGCTAGTCGTTATATCAGTTTCTTCTTCCAAAAAGCCTCCCTAAGAGACCGGTAGTACTGAAGCTGTACGCAAGCCCAAGCTCTTACACACCACAGGTTGTGGGTTCGAATCTCAACTGGACCGTCCCCTCAAACGCAGAACTTTGACTACACAGATTACGATCTTAGCCAATTAAAAGCCGCCAAATGGCAGGTCTAGACCTAATTTTTAGGTTGCTGCCCCAAGAAAACATGTGGAAAAGACTTGCACACACATTGCGCAATGAGAAACAGCGTAGACACAAACCCTTTCCTAGTTTGGAACCCACCCGGTGAAGCATTCTTGACGCCTCAAATCTTAAATTGCATCGAAATCCGGTTTAATATACAAGGGTTTCAAGGCTGGCGTTGCTTTGCTACTTCTATCGGTTAAATAACATTAAAAAAAGATGTTGCTGATCGAGATCTCGGCTATAAACTCCATGGGAGCGCTCAGAAAAAAACACAGCAACAATCAACATTCTTCTAGTCATTCAAACAAAATGATCCTGAAAGGCTACATCTCCGCTCCAGGTGTGCTGAGATGTGTTGCCCATCCATTCTGTTTGTTCGCGCTTGTTTCCAACCGGTCGGATTTCAAAGATATTTCTTGAAATGGTTTTTAAGAGCAAGTTTCGGGCCCTGAAGAGAAAGGTGAAATTTTTGGAGACTCAATTTCGCACGGTTAATGTTGTTGATCCTGTTTCTTCCCCCCTCCCGTTCCCGCATTCAATTGCTGCAGTCTCAGAAAGAGAAACCAAACCTGCTCCAGCGTGGGATCGGTTCGTTCCAATCATGTTCTGTCTATAATACTGCGAATCGCACGCACAGCAAGCAGCAGAAGTAGAATTTCAAACCTTTTGATCGAATTAAAAACAAATAGCTGTGATCTACCCGCGCGGACGTGTGTCGCATCGCAATGCCAGCGCTTGAGAGCTTCGCAGGAAGTAGATAATGAATATAGTTAATCGCTGAGTAATTGCGATCGCACCCAGCGTCTGGATCGGTTTTCTGCTCATGCACCCGGCGCTGGGATGGCTGTCGTTGGCCTTTGTTTTTAAGGTTAATCATTGAAATTCTGTGCCAATAGTTCCCTCCCTCTTCCTGCCCTTTCTGGTTCCCTCCCTCCTCTACACACACACACACAAGCGAGCGCGCGTGTCGAGGTTTCTACCACCAACCGGTTTCATTATGATTTAAGGTCAGCCGCCTCCGCCGCAACAGCCGCCCATCAGCAGCTGCCAAATCTGTTCAATTTTCTCCATTCTAGCTCTCCCCGTAGAGTAGAACGAATCCAACAGCTGAACGGAACGTGCTCGGCACATTCGGCCACAGGTGGGCATTGCACATGACGAGGGCGACTACCGGAGTCGTTATTTCCCGTCGCGGTGTCCAGCGTCCTGCAATCAATCGGCTCCCTCGTCCCCTGGTGAGGTAAGACCGCAGTGTGTAGGGTCTTTAATTGGGAGCACAGCATGCCTCGTGCGTGCCTGTGTGTGCGTGTCCAATCGCTGTTCAATATGTGTATACATACAGCGTGAAAGTGCCACCAAGGCATCTGGGCATCAATCAGAAGAAGGAAGAGAAAAGAGAGAGAGAGAGAGAGCGAGAGCGCCGCATCACGGTGGATGTTTCGGTTTCACGTCTTTCAAAGTCCACCGGTGCAAGTATTTTAATACCAACGCGCGAACCATCACACCACACCACACTTGCCGATATAAATGCCCGCGCCCGCGGTCGAACCCGTGTGAGACGAGACTTTCCAGTGCCGCTGGTGAGTTCGGGCTTCTCGTGGTGTGGAGCGCGAAGTTACAGATCCCGACACGGTTGGTGTTACAGTTTGGCAGGTGGCGACACTGGAAAATGTGTTTGTTAGTTACAACAAAAAGAAAAACAGCGAAAAGAAGCGAACGGTGCTAGTTTGAGACGTTTCAGTGCTTTTTTGGAGAAAGAGTAAACGCATCCCAGAGTGTTCGTTTGTGCAGCCAGCAATCAAAACTGCAACGACAGTGTTGACATTGAATCGAATTCTTACCGTTTGTGTGCAAAAGCGTTGCTCGAGCTGGAACAGGGTCGGGGCCGTTACAGGTGGGCCTGCTAGGGGGCAGGATCGTATTATGAAATCTCGCCTACGGACGTGTCTACAGCCAGCAAACCTGTTTAGACGTGTTTTGTAACCCTTTTTCCCTCCCTAAACATCCATGCTGTGCTCCGAGCGTCATTGCAAGTGAAATTGTCTTAGGGCCAGTCTTAGGGCAGAAGATATATACACAAACAGATGGGAAATTGGTATCTTCTAACTCGCCAGCTCAAATTTGTAGTAAAACGAATACGTTTACTACAATTTCTTGACATTGACCACCGGGGAGTGCACTAACTTGAATTGTTGTCAACAAAACTTGCACACAGACACTGGGGAAATTGCATTCTTCATCTTCTCGCGTTCGCTACTTGCCATTTGGAGGGTTATCTTCAAGATCCCATTGGAACACTTTAGGGTTTCCGTAACCGGGCTCAGGGGATACTAAGTTCTACTGAGTATCATCATTGTCAGTTAGTAAAACGAAGTCCACTTGCCGTGTCGTCACCTCTAGCATTTGTAAGATGGCGGCGGGACGTAGCAAACTGCTGGTGGCAGTGTTGATGACCCTAGTAGGCGCGTGTTGGTCGAGCGAGTCAGCCAAAGCGGACAGTAACTACCGCCTGCCGCAAGCAGTCATCCCCGAGCACTACAACCTGCGCGTGTACACCCATCTGGGCGATGAGCGCGGCTTCATCTTCTACGGCCAAGTGGCTATCCGGGTAAGGGCTTGCTATCTCGCAAGCATGTCGCAAACAGCGTCTGTAACGCGTGCGGTTCTGTGTGTTCGCAGCTCATTTGCCACGAGGATGCGGACAACATCACGCTGCACGCGAAGAACTTGACGCTCGCGGAGGAGCAGATCGTGCTGCGTGCGGTGGAGCCGGCAGGCAACGAGACGTCGTCGGTCGCGATCAAGAGCGTGGAGTACGCGCAAGACGACAGCGACTTCGTGGTGCTGCGGACCGGTGTGCCGCTGAGGAAGGGCGCCCGGTACGAGCTGACCGTGCCGTTCGCGAGCAACCTCACGACCGGGCTGATCGGGTACTACCGCAGCAGCTACCTCGACAAGGCGAGCAAGCAGAAGGTGTGGCTGTCGGTGACGCAGTTCGAGCCGACGTACGCCCGGCAGGCGTTCCCCTGCTTCGACGAGCCGGCCATGAAGGCGACGTTCGACATCGCGCTGGCGCACGCCGCCCGCTACACCGCGCTCAGCAACATGCCGCTGAACCGGACGGTGCCGCTCGCCGACCCGGCCCTGCCCGGCTGGGTGCTGGACGAGTTCGGCACGACCGTGCCGATGTCGACGTACCTCGTCGCGTACGCCGTGCACGACTTCGAGTACCGCGAGGCGCCGGCCAACGGCACCGGCGACGTGACGTTCCGCATCTGGGCGCGCCGGGACGCGATCGACCAGGTCGACTACGCGTGCGACATCGGGCCGCGCGTGACGCGCTTCTACGCCGACTACTTCGAGCAGCCGTTCCCGCTGCCGAAGATCGACATGATCGCTATCCCGGACTTCGCGTCCGGCGCGATGGAGAACTGGGGCCTGATCACGTACCGCGAGACGGCCCTGCTGTACCACCCGAGCGTGTCGACCGCGGCCAGCAAGCACCGGGTGGCGTCGGTCGTCGCGCACGAGCTGGCCCACCAGTGGTTCGGCAACCTGGTCACGATGCGCTGGTGGACGGACCTGTGGCTGAACGAGGGGTTCGCGACGTACGTGGCGAGCCTCGGCGTGGAGCACCTGCACCCGGAGTGGCAGTCGCTGGCGGAGGAGTCCGTTTCGAACGCGCTCGACATCTTCAAGTTCGACGCGCTGCTGTCGAGCCACCCGGTGTCGGTCGCGATCGGCCACCCGAACCAGATCTCGCAGATCTTCGACGCGATCTCGTACGAGAAGGGCTCGGTCGTGATCCGCATGATGCACCGGTTCCTGGACGAGGAGACGTTCCGGGACGGCGTCCGGCGGTACCTGCGCCGGCACGCGTACGCCAACGCCGAGCAGGACAACCTCTGGGAGGCGCTGACGGAGGAGGCGCACGCGAACGGCGTCCTGCCGGACGCGGTCAGCGTGAAGCGCGTGATGGACTCGTGGACGCTGCAGACGGGCTACCCGATCGTGAACGTGACGCGCGACTACGACGCCAACACGGCCCGCGTCACGCAGGCGCGCTTCGTCTCGTCCTACCCGGGCAGCGACCGGAACGTGACGCGCCAGTGCTGGTGGATCCCGCTGACGTACACGACCGCGAAGGTCGCCGACTTCGACGACACGCTGCCGAAGGGCTGGATGGAGTGCGGGGAGGGCGGGGCCGGGGCCGCCGCCGCCACGGTGCTGGAGGACCTGCCCGACCGGGAGCACTGGGTGCTGTTCAACCTGCAGCTGGCCGGGCTGTACAAGGTGCAGTACGACCGGCACAACTACCGGCTGCTCGTGCGCCAGCTGAACGGGCCGGAGTACGGGCGGATCGCGCTGCTCAACCGGGCCCAGCTGATCGACGACGCGATGGACCTGGCGTGGACCGGCCAGCAGCGGTACGGCGTCGCGTTCGCCATGATGAACTACCTGCGCCAGGAGCGGGAGTACATCCCGTGGAAGGCCGCGCTCACGAACCTGAACAGCATCAACCGGCTGCTGAAGCGCACGCCGCTGTACGGCGTGTTCCAGAGCTACATCCAGTACATCGTCGAGCCGGTGTACGAGCATCTGGACGTGTTCGGGGCGCCGCCCGCGACCGCCCGGCTCGACGCGATCAAGCAGCTCAACCTGATCGCGTCCTGGGCGTGCCGGTTCGAGGTCGGCGACTGCGTCGCCCGCTCCGTCGCGCTGTTCGCCCGGTGGATGGCGGAACCGGCCCCGGACGCGGACAACCCGGTCCCGCTCAACCTGCGCCCGGTCGTGTACTGCAACGCGATCCGGCACGGCAACGAGTCGCAGTGGGGCTTCCTGTGGCGGCGCTACCTGCAGAGCAACGTCGGCTCGGAGAAGATCATGATCATCGGGGCGCTGTCGTGCACGCGCGACGTCCGGCTCGTCGAGCGCTTCCTGCAGTGGTCCATCAACGGCACGTCCGGCGTGCGCAAGCAGGACGCCACGATCCTGTTCAGCAGTGTGTCGCGCAGCGACACCGGCTTCCCCGCCGCGAAGCTCTTCTTCCTGGAGCGCGTGACGGACATCTACAACTAGTGCGTGATCGTTAGTTTTTTTGAGGTTAGAATCGCCACTCACTCCGCTTTGTTTCTCTCTCTCTCTCCCCCGACAGCTTGAGCCCGGATACGTCGCGGCTGTCGCGCTACATCAAACCGCTCGCCGAGCAGATGTCGTCGAGCGTGTCGCGCTACATCAAACCGCTCGCCGAGCAGATGTCGTCGAGCGAGGAGCTGCGCGAGCTGGACGAGCTGATCGAGAAGAACGCGACGGTCTTCGCCAAGGCGACGCAGGGCGTCAAGCAGGCGCTCGAAACCGCCCAAACGAACCACCGGTGGACGAAGACCAACCTGGACAAGATGGCGCGCCTGCTGCCGATGCTGCCGACGCGGTCCGCCGTCGACCAGGTGCTGGACGTCTTCGAGCACGACGTCTAGAGGGCGCGGCGGACGAGCCGGCGACCGTACTTAACGAGAAGCGTGCCAGCGTTTCACAGTATTGCGCCAGATGTGTTGCTGGTACAACAAGAGAACGTAGAATTCTAGTAGGTCGCTACTCACTGGCTGGCTTTTGATGCTCTCCCCCATCCAGGCAGCTCGGTCGGGATGCCGCACTCAACATGGAGAATAAATGTCTGAAACGAACGTTGTTTCTGTCTCTTCAGTTACGCTCGCTTTAATACGTTCTTTGCCTGGTGCCTTCTCACCACTCGTCCTTCACAGCCGCACACTCTAAACGCATTTCACGGCACCGGCACACACACACACACGCACGCACACACGCAGCTAGGAGTTCACGTCGTTTTTATTAACTATTAAATATATGTAACAATGCGTTTTGTTTTTTATGTTTCGTGGATTTCTAATCAGAATCGCCTATGTAGTATGTAATGCTTTAATTTCTGTCGCTCTTTCGCTCTCTCTCTCTCTCTCTCTCTCTCTCTCATCCCTCTCCCTCTATATCTGGCTCCTCGTACTCGGGGGCCCTTCCGCTTTCTCCACTAGTCAAAGCTAATTTCTAACATTTGTTTCTTTGTTTGCCGTAACGCCCGGGTTTCGTTAGTTGCTCTCTTTCTCACAGACTTCACATACCATATCAAATACAAGCGCGATTTAAAATCAGCTTTGCCGTTTTTCTCTCTCTCTCTGTCGCTTTCTTTTCCTTTTTCTATTGCTAAGTGTATCCCGTAACGGTGACATGTTGTTCGAGTGACAGAGGGAAAGGGGAGCTCGCATGAGTCATCTTTAGTTCTTGTTCGCACACGCACACACACATGCACAAGCACTCCCCTCCCTTCTCCTCTTTTGCCGGGCTTTCGTTTCGCAATTGCAGTTAATGGCGAGCGAGATTACAGCGTGGGATATATAGGGAGCCTAAACTGAGATTGTGGCAGACTTGGCC
>KZ069813.1:259689-273542 GCA_002091845.1 Anopheles cracens
AAAAAACAGAACCGACTACGAGTAAAGTTGCTGCCCGAGCTTCCGATTCCGACGGTAGAATGAAGTTATGCACGAAATCCAGTGATATATGGATCTAATCTAGTGAAAGTGGGCGTCGAGATGAGATAGACAAACGCTAGAAGAAGAAAGGTGCATATATATCTTATAGTCGTGCCGTTTCCAGGTTAGGCCGGTCGTTCGGAGTTGCTCCACTTCTTTCAAATCGTGTGACGTAGTAAAGGTCATGATATCAAGAAACTTAAAATGGTCGATGACAAAAGCTAGGATAAGTCTCTGGATGGGAAATAACTACACCTCACAGTATTGCTCATCGTTTTCGCGGTAGTAGTAGTACCAGAACCAGCGTCTAAAACTCCGATAAGACTTGATCTAGAATTATATTGGATTCTTCCTAATAGGCAGCTATTCAAAGTGGTCCAATTTTGCTTCCTAAAGATTGCAGAAGGAAGGACACAACAAAACGCAAATTAGTCAAAGTTCTAAGAGAAGTAACGACTCTTAAAGCAGATTGACTATTGCTCATCCTCCATTCCTTCCTAATGAGTATTAGTCGCAGAAAAAAACTGTGTCTGGGACTATGCTACGGTAAGATTCGATTTAAAACTAGATAAGGTACTTCCTAATAGCAAACTATTCAAAGTATTCCACTTCTATTTTCAAAAGATTACGAAGGAAGAAAACAAACAAACGCAAACTACTGAAAATCCTAAGAGATGTAGAATCTCATAACATTGCTCATCGCTCACTCCTTCCTCGCAAGTAGTAGTGGTAGTAGTAGTAGAGGCCTGTTTCTAGAACTAGTCGCAGATGAGTCTTTAGGTCTGGAATTATGTTAGGTTTGTCCAAACCAGCAGGTATTCCAAGTGGTCCACTTGCATTTGCATAATATTACGAAGAAAGGACACAAACTAGTCGAGGTAACAAAAAAAGTTGTGCAGTCTCTGAATGCGAGTTGCGTTGAATGCCACGCAAGCGGCGGAAGTAGAAGCAGAGTCTGAAAATAGTCTCTGATGACATTAGTTTTGGAACTAGGTTAGGTTCCTACTAACCAGCAATTCTTTCTGGTGATCTCATCCAGAACCAGTAAAACGCAACCTAACGGCAATTATGAGAGAGTTAAAGTCTCTAAACGCGAGATGAGTACACCATAAAGTTGCTTATCCCTCTTTGCTTCTTCGCACGTAGTAGTAATAGAAGTCTGTGTCTCCGACCTAGTCTCCGATGAGTTTAGATCTGAAACTTTTACTTGTTATCCACACTGATTTGCATAAGATTACGAGGCATGATACACCATAACACAAACTAGGCGCAATCTAATGAGAAGAGAAGTGTCTGATTGCGACATGAGAGTCCTGACATGAGTCATAGTATTGGTCGTCCCTTATCCCTTCCTTGTAAGTGGTAATAGTAGAGGCAGTGTCAGTAACTAGCCTCCAATGAGTTTAGATCTGGAAGATCTAAGGCGTAAGGTTTTACACGACATAGTTCATAGTCATAGTTCTTATGACAACTCCGGGGACACTCAATCCCATCCTGCAATAGTGGTAGAATGACACTTTTCGGTCTGCAATAAGCAGAAGGAGCTAGTCTCTGCTACGTGGAGGTTCCTCCTAACCCGGTCAGCTCCTGCAGGAAGAGCACAACAACTTCACTCTAGTGAAAGAGGGTCGTTCGCAATCGAGATATCGCAGCTACCATCCGTTGCACTGAAGTAGCACCACCGGACATAACTCATTACCGAACAAAACAAAAACCCCGACGCCGATACAACCGCGGGAATGCAACGCCCGCACGCACACACACACACGTGCGCCACCCACCGTGCCAACGGGCACCCAGCTTCGTCTGAAATGTGCTGACTTCATGACCTTATTTGCCGTGTGCCGGCTGGCGGCACGTTCCGCGCACCTTTCATCGGCGATTCGGCAGTTCGGGCTCGTCAAAAACCTGCTGCGCTGTGCACGTTTCGCTCCCGGCGGAAGAAACCATGCCTAGGACGTGCTTGATTGGCGGCGAGCGCTTCCTCACCGACGCAGGGAGCAATGGGAAGGATGTTAAAAATATTGCTCGCATTATAACGTTCCCTCTGTCGCGATGGGGTGGCCTGGAGGATGGAACCCGGCGGAAGTAGGATTCCGCAAAAAAAACAATGGAATAAGTGAATCTCGTGCTTGCCGCTGCACAGATTTGCGCAGAAAAGGATGACGCTCCGGTGTGGGAAGTTTTGCTAACGGGCATTTTTTACATTTTTCCTCTGTTCGCGTGCGTGTGTGTCAGCATCATCATTATTTTACACCGCTCGGTGCGACTCGTGCACGTGCGCGTACAATCGTGCTGTGCGTGAAGTACTGACAACATCGGGACGGGAGGTTGCTTGATTCGAATTACCTTAATTGTTTCAGGATTCGAAAAGCGTGCGTTTGCGCTAAATCGCAACGATCCGGATAACGAAGATATTCCGAATTTGTTTAGTTGTCCATTTCCGGAATACTTGGAAAGTTGTCTCTCCACCTTCAACTAACTACGTTCTTATTCCGAGCTTGTTTAGTTGTCCATTCCCGGAATACTTGGAAAGTCGTCTTTCCACCTTCACCTAACTACATTCCTATTCTGATATTGTTTAGTTGGCCATTTCCAGAATTCTTGGAAAGTTGCCTCTCCACCTTTTGGGACCTTTTTCTGGAGAACTCCTTGCAAGGATGTCCAACTCCCTCCGAGCATTGCGTCAACACCAATATCGCGAAAATCCCACCCGCGAGTGCCTGTGCTGTCGTCCGCTCCACCAACATCGCACGGCAGGCATCGAAACAACAACACTCGAGCGGAAACGTGTCACCAACCACTGGCTGGCTGCACGCAACGCGATCCGTGCGCCGCTCCCGCTCACGGCAATTATCTTCTGCATCCAATTAAAACAAACAAGCTTCCGGGATGGGCCGGAACCCGCCGCGTGAAGTTCTTAAGCGAGCCGTGAAGTTGTTGTTGTTGGTGAGGGGATTTTCCGGTCGGTTGCCGTTTTCATGAGAACGCTCTCGAGTGGGTGCACCCGAAACAAAAGGAGGGAGCAACACAAGAACCAAAGGAAGAGGGGGAAGAAAGAAAAACAACAATGCATAGTGAACAGTGATTTTGCCCTTTGTTGGGCGGGTGGCGATGCCTGGGATGGCGTGCCTGCGAGGGAGTGTAATAATCGCCGATGACAACTACTTAACCAAACACGTACCCGCGCGTGCTTTGGTTTATCGACGGGTTTTTGTCTCCCAATTTGTGTTGTTTGCTATCGTGTGCGAGATGCGCACACAATAGCGAGAAATTGATGTTTTCCGAAAACGATTAACGACTTGGTTGCTAGCCAGCCTCAATAGAACGAATCGGGTTGATGCAGGTATTTGATGCAGGTCTACAACTTTGTTTTTCTTGAAATGCAAGATACTCCTATTGCGTAACTTCCACAAAGTCAGCTCAGAAGCGGATCCATTATGAGAGGACCAGCAGGGAACGTGTCTTATCTTGCTCGGTGGCACCAGCAGCATCTTCCAGCATCTCCGCTCTGAGTTATGAATATTGTGCATTCCTAATAATCGAGGGGTTGTACGCGCTTTGTGTTGGTATAATTTGAAACGCTCTTTTCAGGTAAAAACTCGAGAACCACTCTTACATCTCCTCCATCTTCAGGCTCGGTTGCTTCCTCCCGTAGGGACCCAATCTCCCAACGATTGGAGCAAGCGCCCTCTGTGGAGCAACTACAGCTTGATCAAACTGCTGCTCCCCGCTTGTTGGCGGCTTGTTGATCTGCCGCGTAGCTCCGCCCACTGCCTCTGCGATGCTTCCAGTTCACAGTGGAACACAACACTGGACAAAATGCGAACATTATTGAACTATTAAACGTTGAGATCCAATTTTTAAGTCACATTCCACGAAGTATTCTTGGTAAAATGACGTACTTTATCGCCAAAAAAATATGAAATATTAAAGCGAACTGATGGATTCGGATGGGATATTAAAGTGAGGCCAAGTATCTGCTCCAAATGTCACCGGATCACTGAAAAGGGCCTTTATTGCAACTTTGTTTGCCTTATATCTCAAGCGCTCAGAAACTGCCCCAAGTTTTGCTCACGCTCGGTACGACGGCGTTGTAAAGTTGAAGAAAGGAGCAACATTAACAAGACGAAAGGAGCAAGACGCCCGAAGGGGGTTTCGGTGTTCGATCGTAAAAGTTCGAGTGCCCTGTCGATCATTAACTTAACGTCCGCTGGATATGAGCTGCTCGGCAGTGAAAGCGTTCCGTTTCAGCCGGGGTGATCATGCGGCGGGTTATGACTTTATGAGCTCGCGCTATCATAATGTGGAAAAGAGCACGTCCGGAGAAGACCTAGCAAGTTCCAGCTAAAACTAGACCCATATTCCAATAATCTTCACCGTATGCGTTCGAATAAAGATCGTCCTTTGTTTACGCTGTTAGATTTGTATGTGCTTGATTGTTTTCACTCTCGGTGACGAAGTAGTAGTGTGCTGGAAGTTGCCGCTACAGTGTGTCGAGACGATGTGTAACAGACACCAGGCCATATTTACGACTTTCCGTTCGTACGACATTGTTCTGTCGATGCTACGACTGACGGTTGCGTTGCATTCAAATGCACAAACCCTTCTCGGTCTTCTTCCGAGAGGCGTGCTGATCTCGCCACATTGTCACCAGCACCGCAGCCGTGTCGAATTTCGTAAATCGTTCTTCCCCCGTCTCTTGCGTTCGTCTCGTTCGCGCCCTGTGCCGAAGACTTCGTACAGATCCGCTCTTCAGGCACGTACCGGCACGGTTTATCTCTTTTTTAATAAGGTTTGTTAAACGGTTCGAGGTTTTATTGGTGTCTTATGTGACACTGCTAGTTAGAAGATGGTGTTTGTGTTGGAGATAGTTTGGAGTCAGCAATATAGTTTTATAAAACTGTCATTAATAAATACCACAATAAAAAGTAAAGGGATCTGATTACATTAGGTCAAATGAAGAGGTTAAGAGGAGGTTAAGTAATCGCAGCCAGAAAAGAGCAGAAATCAATTATGCCAAGAAAAGAACTAACTATGACCATTATAACCTCATTAATTCGAGTATCAAATCCTACCAAATTTGCCCATTTCGGTGGGACTTGCCCCTTTGCGCGGGCAGAGTTTTCCATATCGCACGCCCATTTCTTCGTTCCTTCGCACTCACGCACACTGACCGGACCGCTCACTCCCATACGCGTGCAGCATCCGTTCCCATCTCCGTCACGAACGGGCGAACGCTTGCAGTGCGCTCTTTCGCTTCGCACTTCCCAAAAGAAAGGATGCGTAACACCCCGCCCGGAGCCCGAAAGGAAGAGGAAGAGCGCACTAGTGTTTATGCTGGGTTATGCGCGCGTTCCGTGGCCCCGGCCCGGCTCTCCGAAATCCTAGCCTACCGGAAGCGGCCGCGGGCGTTTGGCCGGGGCGAGACTTTCGGTCTAGCACCAGTCGCGGCACGAGTTTCGACGATCGCGGTGTGCTCTGGTGCGAGACGTGCGTGCGTGCGTGCGTGTCTCTTGCGTGTGCGTTCGTTGGAGCTGGCACAGCAGAAGTAAAAAAGGATTTCGGTGTTTTTGTTTCTATTGAAAACAAACATAAATGAGTGGAGTTGAGTTTCATGCGATAAATACTACGCGAAAAAGATGCTTCAAGTGTGTGCGGGTGTGTTGAATGTGATTGTGTAACAGCGTGTCAATATGATAGCACGCTTAAGTCGTGACCAAAAGCGTCTCACAGTTGACTGGACGTCACGGAGTGTGCGAATTTAGGCGTTAGGACCTTCAATCAACATTTCTCCAACGATAACTATCTATCAAACCGTTCCGACTGCTGGTCCGACACGGATTCGGACACTTCCGGCCTCAGTGAGGTAACGTTTGATACTGCCAATATCGCTTTGGAACCAGAACGGGATAGAAGAGCAAGAAAATTGCATTTTTGACTGTCTAAAATGTTTTCAAATGTCTAAACTGTTTTCAAATCCTTTTTGCCCGAGAATTGTTTATTTACTTTACAATACTTTTATCGAATGAAACTAAAAATGAAATTAAATTGCCTTACTAATGGAGCTAAACCTTCCGTTCCATTTCTTATTTCGTCTAAAAAATCGCATTTCGCATCGAAATAGATTTCGTCCGAAGAAACGCACGTGGCAAGAAAGTTTTTCCATAATTTGCATATTTTTTCCTTCGTTTAGTTCATTAGAAATTGTATAGTAAATTAAACATTAAACATTTCTGTCGGTCTCTAAATGAACCTTCACATTGATGAAAGTTATTATTTGGATTTTTTTCTATCAGAAACAATGTTTTAACTGTTTTTTTCCAGCGGTTATAGATGAGTTTTTGGTTTGTGAATTTGCTATGAAATGTATGTGTTTGATTCTAATCATACAGAATACTTGAAATAAGACACTTTTTATTTCCTAAGGAACGGAATAAAACGAAGCACAAAAATATAAACAAAAAAAACACCGTTTTCAATTCCATTTCTCACAATCGCATCTAGAATCGCAATTGAATCAATTTCGTCCTACAGAAGTTAGTGACAGGAAGCACGGAGATAAAATGGGTTTTTTCATATTGCTTCCTTCGTTAATTTCGTTCAAAATTGTTCTGTAAATAAAAATTTAACTTTAACTGTCACTTAGTCTCTAAACAAACCTTTACATGGAAGAAAGTAAATATTATGCATTGTCTTTTTTTAAGAAAATTTGTTTTAAAGGTTTTTTTTTTCAGTGAATCTTGATATATTTAGTGAATGTGCTATGAAATTCAGGTTTCAGGCTTGATTTGCGTCATAATAACAACGTGGGAGCATGAAAAAAGGTGAAATGAGACTCTAAAAAAATAGCTATTTTTACTCGGTCTCTAAACGAACCTTCACATGGATGAAGGTAAATATTTGGCTTTTCTTCTATCAGCCACAAAAAGTTTTAAATGCTTTTCGCAGCGAATCAAGGCGAGTTTTTGGAAGTGCTTCATTTGCATCATAAAAGCAACGTGGGAGCGCGGGAAGAATGCTTCCAACGGTAAAGAAAAGACGTGCGCTGGCGGCATCGTCCGTGTTGCACCCGAAATGCCCGGAAGGCGTAATCCTTTCTCGCGTCGCGCTACTTGGCGCGATTCCCATGGAAAAAGGGCCGCGATTACGATCTCTCACACGGCAGCCGCGCTTATCAGGACGATCGAAGCGCATTTCGAACCGCCTAATCACTCACCTACCTTCTACACGGCCAGCTGTGAAGCCTGCTCGGGAATGTGTTTCTTTTTGCTTCTTCTGGTGCCGCTGGTGTCACTCATCCGTTCGTGCGTTGCCAATCGACCGTGTCCGTGAGGAAAATTTATGCCTTCCAGCATCCTGCGCCTCGGTCGATGTCCTTTTTTTCTCGTCGCTTTGTTGTGTACGGCAAGCGCGGGCTGCACAAACAACTCCGGCCGGCGCGGCCAGGCTCCATCCGCCCACGGCTCGACCGGTTCGGCAGTCATCCGTGGTGGTGCTGCCCCGGGAAGGTAATACGAAGCCGCTCCCGGGGTCCGGAGTGCGCGCGAACGTCACAGCAGCCAGCTGCCGGGAGCGGGACCGGACGACGGGCCCGGCAGCAGTACGCGGAACAAATTGTGTTTAATTTTTGCTAGGCCGCGGCGCGGCGACTCACGTTACTGCGCGCTGCAATTGGACACAGGCACGATCGTGCCGTTAAAAGCGGAACGCGACTCCGGCGATCGCCTCCCGACGCCTTTTGTTCGATCGGTTGTTGTCATAACAGTGCTGCATTGCTGGAAAATGATTCTGACGGCGTACGTCATAGCCTACGCTTAAGGTCCATTTAGTATGGCGGATGTGGAGGTGAACGTGAAATTTTGGTTTTCAGTTGACATTGTAGAAAAGATTATTTTTCATGTGGGAAAATTAGGTTGAAAATCAGGAAAATCTTCTTCTTCTTCTTGCGCGATCATGTCTGTCTAATTGTTATCCCCTTAGCCGTTTAGTAACTCCTGGCTAGGGGGAGTCGGTCCAGATGGGATTGTGGTTCCGGTCTTGCCATGTAAAAACCGGTGCCGCTACCACTACAGATGCAGAATACCCCTTGCATTGATGGGTATTTTGTAAACAATTAGTAAAAACAACAAAAGAATCACGTTCTCTTCAACTCTCGCCATTATTAAGGTTATTTTAGCGCCTTAATGATGTGCCTTAAAATACTATTTGCAATATTGAATAGTATACACCCTGCGAACGGGCATCAACTACTCTTAGTCTTTACATTTGCATTTCAATCAATGATGTACGTAAAAGATTTGTGCACTTTTTACGCAAATTGTCGAAAACTTCACGGTGAAATTGACAGATTTACGTGGAGAGTGACGGGAAAATGTATAAAATTTCATTATTTTCAAATGACCTTGAATCGGGTTTGTTGCATAATAGCTCTCCTTGCTTGGCGCTGGTGTCTTTGGGTCAAGTAGGCGGATGCATTATCGTGTGTTGTTTTTCAGTTGACATTGTAGAAAAGATTATTTTTCATGTGGGAAAATTAGGTTGAAAATCAGGAAAATCTTCTTCTTCTTCTTGCGCGATCATGTCTGTCTAATTGTTATCCCCTTAGCCGTTTAGTAACTGCTGGCTAGGGGGAGTCGATCCAGATGGGATTGTGGTTCCGGTCTTGCCATGTAAAACCCGGTGCCGCTATCACTACAGATGCAGAATACCCCTTGCATTGATGGGTATTTTGTAAACAATCAGTAAAAACAACAAAAGAATCACGTTCTCTTCAACTCTCGCCATTATTAAGGTTATTTTAGCGCCTTAATGATGTGCCTTAAAATACTATTTGCAATATTGAATAGTATACACCCTGCGAACGGGCATCAACTACTCTTAGTCTTTACATTTGCATTTCAATCAATGATGTACGTAAAAGATTTGTGCACTTTTTACGCAAATTGTCGAAAACTTCACGGTGAAATTGACAGATTTACATGGAGAGTGACGGGAAAATGTATAAAATTTCATTATTTTCAAATGACCTTGAATCGGGTTTGTTGCATAATAGCTCTCCTTGCTTGGCGCTGGTGTCTTTGGGTCAAGTAGGCGGATGCATTATCGTGTGTTGTTTATGTTTGTTTTCTCTTCTTTAATCTAAAATGCATCAATAGAATTGTTTTGTCTATTTTACACAACAATTAATATTCATACCTCTGTATGCTGCTCCTCGTTATGCGATATGTCTCTATAATATTCTTTATGATAACCAATTGTAATTAGATTTTCAAATAAGATAAGAATTTGATAATAAAAATTAATGCAAAGTAAATAGTCCTGTTTGTATAGGAATAAAAAAACCCTGTTGCGAAGATAACAACTGCTACTAGCTCCAAAAACAATGTGGAGAGTGACGGGAAAATGTATAAAATTTCATTATTTTCAAATGACCTTGAATCGGGTTTGTTGCATAATAGCTATCCTTGCTTGGCGCTGGTGTCTTTGGGTCAAGTAGGCGGATGCATTATCGTGTGTTGTTTATGTTTGTTTTCTCTTCTTTAATCTAAAATGCATCAATAGAATTGTTTTGTCTATTTTACACAACAATTAATATTCATACCTCTGTATGCTGCTCCTCGTTATGCGATATGTCTCTATAATATTCTTTATGATAACCAATTGTAATTAGATTTTCAAATAAGATAAGAATTTGATAATAAAAATTAATGCAAAGTAAATAGTCCTGTTTGTATAGGAATAAAAAAACCCTGTTGCGAAGATAACAACTGCTACTAGCTCCAAAAACAATCATACGACAAGTGAGGAGGGCTATTGTGCAACATAGCCATAAATTCTTCATGTTTTGATATTGAAAACTTCATGTTTTGAAAGGTATTAGGGAAAATAATTATCAAAAAAACTAATTTACATTTTTATCCGATGACTCAATAGACATTTAAAAAAAACTTTGAGGAGAAATTAGTCACTCCAAGTAGAAGAACAAAGCATTACATGCTGTTCAAAATACTAGCAGTGCCCGTTTTTGCTCGGCCTTTGTTTCCACTTTTGAGTGTGAATTCGTATGCAGTGGATGACGTACGGATAATGAGCGCTTAGGCTACATGAACTTTGCTTGACAAGGAAGTAAACACACTTAAACATCTGAAATACCATCTGGAACAAACATATTCTGCCACGTAGCGAGGGGTTAGTCAGGTTGACCTCCACACCGAAGTTATCATAACACAATTGTTGAGTGGAAACACCTTTAAGGGTGCCTCTAAAGCCTTATGTGGCAAGGTACACATATTTAATGCTAAAATGTAATAATTTTAGTCGAAAACAGACGCATTCAATCAACGTTGCACTCCACCGATCACTCTTCCAGCATTCTCGAATACGCCGTTAGTTGGACATTGAAGAACTAGCGTATTTTTGCCTTGTTCCAAACATAACCTCAACTTAGTGGGATGTCAGGCAGCAAATCTTTTCAAGTGTAAGTTCTCCAACGCATTAACTAGTCGGTGGAAACTTTTCGTAAAACTGGGTGATTTCCGCGAGGATCATAGCGACACAAGACTCAAGAAACGGACTGTGCGCGCTATTAGGAAGACAATTGTTACAGTCTGGTTGCTGCTGAACGAGATGCCTAATTCAACACCAGTACAGTCTTTGGAGCATAGAGCCTTTTGATTTCGTTTAAAAACGAATTATTTAAAAGTATAAGACTTGAAATAAAGGACAACAATAAACAGTGCCAGCCATTAGAAAAGCAACACCCCTGCGTCAACGGACACTACGGTTCTGAAGATATGCCTACTCAAACTGTACAATTAAGACAATTTAAGGTCCAGGGCGTACAAAACTCACCTAGCTTAGTGTTGGTGTCAAGCATGAGTATATTATATCAATTCGATGTTTTCATATATTTAGTTTTTTTCGCCGAGATTTTTCAGACTTTTTTACAACAATCAACGTCTTGTATTTCTGTGTGCAGTGCCTCGTTTTGCGACATTGCCATGACATGATAGCCTTTTTAATTGTAAATCGTTTTTTTTATTCATTTCATTTTTATGTCATAAATAGTGTTGTTTGTGTTAGAAACTTAAAAAAATAATCAAAAAAGAGAAATAGAGACTTTTACTAGACACTAGCAAATGAGAAACAATTGAAATGCTTTTTTGTTGTTGCTCGCGCTGCTATTCTTTCGCCCACGGTTGTATTATCAGTTAATTGACAATAGCTTATTAGCCGCTCGGGTCGCACCTAGCCGGTGGTCTTGTAAAACCTGCTAAAAACAGCTCGCAATAACGTAAAGTCGCAGCCGTCGCTAACCAGCGGACCATAAAACAAGTTCTCCAACGCATTAACTAGTCGGTGGAAACTTTTCGTAAAATTGGGTGATTTCCGCGAAGATCACCCAATTTTACGAAACCTTACGAAACCGTTCTGCTGAACGAGATGCCTAATTCAACACCAGTACAGTCTTTGGAGCATAGAGCCTTTTGATTTCGTTTAAAAACGAATTATTTAAAAGTATAAGACTTGAAATAAAGGACAACAATAAACAGTGCCAGCCATTAGAAAAGCAACACCCCTGCGTCAACGGACACTACGGTTCTGAAGATATGCCTACTCAAACTGTACAATTAAGACAATTTAAGGTCCAGGGCGTACAAAACTCACCTAGCTTAGTGTTGGTGTCAAGCATGAGTATATTATATCAATTCGATGTTTTCATATATTTAGTTTTTTTCGCCGAGATTTTTCAGACTTTTCTACAACAATCAACGACTTGTATTTCTGTGTGCGGTGCCTCGTTTTGCGACATTGCCATGACATGATAGCCTTTTTAATTGTAAATCGTTTTTTTTATTCATTTCATTTTTATGTCATAAATAGTGTTGTTTGTGTTAGAAACTTAAAAAAATAATCAAAAAAGAGAAATAGAGACTTTTACTAGACACTAGCAAATGAGAAACAATTGAAATGCTTTTTTGTTGTTGCTCGCGCTGCTATTCTTTCGCCCACGGTTGTATTATCAGTTAATTGACAATAGCTTATTAGCCGCTCGGGTCGCACCTAGCCGGTGGTCTTGTAAAACCTGCTAAAAACAGCTCGCAATAACGTAAAGTCGCAGCCGTCGCTAACCAGCGGACCATAAAACGAGATTGCTAAACGTGCGGCAAGGATGCTGAGGGCGTGGAGGAACCGTTCGGACGGTGCATAAATCATTCGCCAAACTTTGTTTCTCACACCTGACGCCGCGAACGCGCCGTCCGGCTGCTCATATCGGTCAGACGGTTTGGACACGGTGCTTTACGATCGCTCGAAGGGACTTCATAAAGCAGAAGGTGCACAGCCATCCCAACGACCGGCGGCGTTAACTTGCGCTCTCGAGAAAGACGCACAAGAAACACACTCTATCGCGTTGTCGTCGACCTGGAGCGCATCCTTCCCAGCCCGCTATCGCACAGCACACGACAACAAAGCCGGGACCGGAAAGCCGATACCCGTGGCTCACCCGTCAGCGTCGTCTCAGTCGGGGTTTTGCTGCTGGCGGGGAAAGGAAGCCCGCATTCCGAGGCTTCCGCGCACAGGCGCGGGAGCATTATTTGCGCCGGGAACGGCGGTCGTCCGGAAGACGAACCTCAGCGCCCCGTCGCAGGCACAATTTGCATGCTATCGACGGCCCGAAATCGATCCCGCATCTGGGCGCACGGATGACAGTTCGATTGTTGTCATCGGTGGCTTGCAAACACAACAGAAAGAACGACGGTGAGCGTCAACCTTCGCGCCGGGGAGTTATCGCACACGGCGAGCTTATCCGGAGCGCTCGCTGCCCTTTTTTCGTGGCCCCGGACGCTTGTTTACGGAGCCGACCGGGCTACCGCGATACGGTGCCGGCTCCGTCGGATGTCGCCAGCAAGCTGGCGAGTGGGCAAAGCAAAACAGCGCTCTACTATTGCTATTGTTTATCTTACGCTGTATTTTTGTTACCATTTTCTTTATGTGTGTGTGTTGTTTTTTTTGCAAAGCAACGTTGGTAATGACACTGGGAGTGATTCGTTTGAAGGCGAAGTAACATAAACAGTTACTCCGGTGGCACCAAGGCGACGGGGATTGTGGAGCAGGCAGCGGAGGAAGTTATTGGGGCTGGGCAGGAGTCAATCGGGCATTCAATGGGCGTAGCAGACGCGTGCCTATTACCACGAAGGATGTTCCAAGTTTGAACTTGCGGAGATAAGAACATCTCGTATTCTGGAGGCGAATGTTTTGGCTTGTCAGAAGCTTGCTTTCGAACGAGCATTTGCCCATTAAAAAGCAGTGAAATTTGATACTTCTACTGCAGAAAGCGATTGGCACGTTTGCACTTGTTGCATGTAATCTGTACTTAGCAATAACTAAGCAATAACTGCTCGACAAGCTGCTGAGATACTGAGTTATGCGAAGTCCACTGGATGGATAAGATGGCATCGAACATTGATCGAACAGAGTGACGTTTAGTAGATCACCCGTGTTGTCTTCTGCCTGTCGAAGCAAATCCGAGCGACTTCTCTACCTCTCACATATCTTGCTCGTCTCACACTTGCTGTTTTGAAAGAACAATACCCGCCCGTTCCAGCCAATACACGAAAGAACTAAACAAACAAACGTAGCAGCAAACACCCTCTGCTAAACGGCAAAACTGCGCGCGCCGCGTGGAACCCAAAACATCGGACGGTTACCTTCGGCCACTGACATTGGCACGGCCGCCATGGAAGGCTCAACGGGCAGGGATGTCAAAAGCCGGGGGGGGGGGGGGGGGG
>KZ069815.1:41928-54483 GCA_002091845.1 Anopheles cracens
TGTACTTGTAGCGTTGTGTTTTTTTTTGTTGTAGGTTTTTTACTTGCGGGCGGAAATTGTGTGTCCCGCAAATGCCTTCAATGTCTTGATTTTTATGCTTGCAGTAGTGTTTATGAGGGTTTTAAAAATATAATATGAAATTATCTTACATACAGTTGGCTCGTTTCTGCCCTGAATACTGGAGAATATTACTTATAAATAAACTATCCGCCATTTCACGATTTACTAGAGCTAGAGTCCATAACTCGGGCACGCTCAAAGTACGTGCTAAAATAGGATAAATTGTGTATTTTGAACTGCAAAAGTATTGATATGAATTGAATTGAAAACAGATAAACCAGAGAGATACATTTATTTACAAATATGGATCTCGTTCGAGTACTTTCTCGGGGAGGACGAGATTGAGTAGAAGCGCGGCTGCAGGGCGTTCAGCTGGGCGACGAAGACGGCCGCCGGAGGATGACAGGAGGGGAACTCTTCGAGCACCTCGAGCAGGTGAGGCAGCTTCCAGTAGCGCCAGTCTTCGTACACCGATGACTCCTGGAAGAAGAGAAGAGTTAGAGCAGTTAAACTAACAGTTCGAAATAAAAACTTGAGAACCTTGTCTCGTGGGAAATACTCACATTGGCCAGCATAAGCAAGCGTTCCTCATCCGCCTTATCACCGCAGCACGAAGCAAGATACGTGAGCAGCTGTCTGGTCGGTGGCGTGGTAATGTCCAGGAACCGGGTCAACAGTGTGCGGAGCGCACAAACAGGCAGCCTCTCGTGAGGCTCCCAAGATTTGTAGACACCTGTTGAGCATATCGTAATTAAAGTTTAGACAAGCAGCTCAAGCTATACCTCCCGTCAACTCTCCTACCATTCTGTGTCTGCTTCTCCTTCAGCACCTGCAGCTGCAGCATCTCGTCGGGATCATTCACGCCGCTCAGACGTTCGATAATTCCGTCGACAATTTCCTTCCGATTTGCCGGGAAAATTCCCACGTGATCGCCTGGTTCGTAATCAATCTGTGGCGAGAGCAACCAGTGAAAGAAATGTAAGATTGAAGTCGGAAACGTTGAGTGAACGCTACAAATGTTGTTCATTTGGTTTGACAAAGCTCCTCCACCGTAAGCTCATCGAGTGAACTTTGCAACGCACTCACACAAAATGAACACTCGCTAGGGGAAGCTTTCAACGGTTGCGCTTGCGTTCATGCCGACTCAGTTTCTTGTGCTAGTTTTCGATTCAAAAATACGAATACAATTGAGAAAGCTTTTGCTTAAGATTAAAACTTCCCAAAAGTATTTAAGTTGATTTTTAAAATTCTCGAAAGAAAGATTAAAATATCTCTTAAGTTAAACAAAGCAACAAGTGCGTTTGGCGCGCAACACGTGGGTTCATCGTATTCTCGCTCTCTCTCCTCTCTCGAGTCACCCATTCCCCTTTAAAGCTTCTACACAACTAGTGATGGTCGTTTAGAATCGGAATCAGAGGACACGTGTTATTTAGTAAAGTACATCAATGATTGAAAAAATGTGAAAATAATTATATTTGATTGATAGGTCTCTTATGTAACAATATCGTTTTAGTTTGATGCTGGGAGAGACTTGCCATCCAAACATTACTACCCAATCAAAATATGAATTTTACTTACTTTATCAAACTTGTTTTTTCAACTTGTAAAAATTCTATTTTTTGTGTCATAATTTTATCTTAAATCATAATTTCGGGCAAACTAGTACTCACCCCCTCAGCCATAATCTCAACCAAAATCGTCGACCGCTCCGTGCCGTTCATCTCGCAGTGCAGATTGATCGGGTTCCGCTTCACCGAGCACTCCATCGACTTTTTGTTGTGGAACTTGGACAGCGCCCGGTCGAGCGACTCGTACTCGCTGACCGGCGCGTAGCGCACTGTGTTCTCCGACAGCTCGCTCTGCAGGGCAAACGCCGCATCCGAGAGCGTTTCCTCCGGATCGAGACAGAACGTTTCGCAGGCGATCTGCAGGCAGAGAGCGGTGTTAGCACGAAAAGCGTCCAGCCTCCCCGAAGCGCCGCCCTACCTTGAACACCTCCGGGGCCCACTTGCGGAAGGCTTGCTCCTGGCCGCAGATCTCGTCCCCGGTTGCCATCTTCATCAGCCGCTCGCCGCCCAGCTCGCCGAGGATGTTGTCGATGTACTTACCGAAGGCGCAGAAGTTCGGGTAGGCCGACGAACCGAGCGCGAACACGGCGAACCGCACGTTCGACAGCGGACCGAACGTCTCCTCCGACAGCGTGTCCGTGGTGGAACCGCGCAGCGAATCGAGCCGGTCGATCTTGCGGGTGCCGGCCGGCCCGAACTTGCCCAGATCGCTCCGGGAGTTCGCCTTGATGAACGACTTCGACGAGGCGGCAATCGTCAGCTCGCTGTGCGCCTGATGGTGGCCGCTCTCGTGGAGCTTCATCGCGTACAGATCCTGCGCGAAGAGCTACAAAGCGAGCAGGGGGGAGTGCCGAAAGATGGTGGTAAAAATTAAATATCATTATTAAAGGCGTGTAAAACGCTCAAAACGGCAGAGCGAGAAACAAAGGGAGGTGCGATTGTGCATTTCATGGCGACGTCGACTGCTCACGAGACGAACACCTGATATTACTGACCATTTTTCTCTTTCTTCCCTCCAACAAGCTCTTAAACGACTGGGAAACGAACAAAACATGAAAATAAAAATGAACAAATAAAATAAATGAAGGTTATAAATCTTTTCGCAACGTTGTTTCCGCCACATTGAGTTGTTACTCACACCGGTAGAGCAAACGCGAGTTATACGGCCCGGTTAAAGCAGCAAAATCGTTAGTAGTCAATTTTTACACCACCCCGAATGTGTGTCACTTCGGCTCAATGAGAAATGAATAAACACAATGCGTAAATTTGTTCCGAAAGGGGTGTGAGTGCCCGTTTTGCGAATGAATATGTTACAGTCGCGAAAATAATTCACCCAACAACCACCACCACCGCAACGATGACATTCCATAAATAAAGATAAATAAAGTCGACGCCTGGCGAGAACGATGGAGTGCGATGTTTCATCACCAGCTGGAAGGCGTCGTCTCACGGCGCTTTCTTAGGATGGGATCCTTTTGGCGCCACACCAGGTACAAAAGCGTACGGGACGGGACAAAAGATTTTCGGAAGAAGGCACACTGGTTCCTTCCTTTGTTCGGTAACAAATGACACATCCTTTGCGCTGTCGGGCGATGCTAAACCACGCAACTTGACGCGTGATTCTTCGCCTCATAACGCAACGCATCACAATTCATTATGCATTCACCGCCTATGGGGGAGGTTGCCGTAAGAGGTTGCCGCAACGAGCATTAATGACAACTTTATTTTGTCGACGACGACGGGAAGAGGCTGCTTATAGTAAGCTCACTGTCAGGTTTGACAGTTTATTTGGGGTGACGGGTTTTTATCTGACGTACCGTGCACATACGGAGTGGGTTGAATAGTTTGAATGAAGTTCAAACACATATTCATCTCCTGAATGAATATGTGATTGAATGGTGATGTTAATATTCATACGCTGATGATAATCGATAGCTCTCGAAGAGGAATTGGGACACTAGCTCTTGGAAATTGATCATGAACATATTCGGTTCAGTTTAAATTCAAGTTTTTTATGAGTTTTTCAATTTGGATCAGACTGTGACTTCTCAGCTTTGTGAAGTTATTAAATAAAATAGACCAAAGCACACGAAAAAATCAATTAAAATCATGTTAAAATAAGCTAAAACAGATTTCCAGAAATCTTCACCGCTTCATTAATTAGTACTCTTTCACAGGTACTTCCCTCACAAAAGCTTATAAAAATCGCAATCAAAGTCGTGAAACCCACAACCGAACTGAAACATACAGCATCCTTCATCATCGTTGTTCCCCGAAACTTCCCTCACAAAAGCTTATAAAAATCGCAATCAAAGTCGTGAAACCCACAACCGAACCGAATCATGCACCTTCCTTCATCATCGTTGTTCCCCGAACGAGCTTATCCAAAAATCCTTTAATTGGGCTGTGGTTTTCAAACCCATTTACACCCCTACTCAAGCTACTTTACGGTGCGTTCACCATCGATGGGAAAAGCAAAACAATTATAATAAGGCTTTTAAAAAGAACAATAGCAATAGAAAGTAATAAGATAGCAAGAAAGAGCTTGAAATAAATGACAAAAATGACAAAAAAGTATTCAATAGAGTATAGTGTACATAATAAAAAAATATGAATAACTATAACACAGAAAAACAGAAATGAAAAAGAGTAGGATGATGTAAATTAAAATGGAGTTTCAACTAAAACAACAAACTACTTATAAATAAAAAACAACAAACAATAAAAAATACCAAAAATGATTATAACAATCAAGAAATAGAGATGAAGAAGAAAACGAGAAAAAACATATAAGTTGGCTACAGGGTTAATAATTAATTTCGATACATAAATAAGAGCTACGCAATGCCAAATAAAAGAAATCAAATTGAGAACTGCCAATAGAATTAAGAAATGAAGATGAAAAATAATATGAAAAGAAAGCATAAAACATGAAGAAAATGATATATAATAACACACACAGTATATCGTAAAGAAACAAAGAATTGTTTCATAGCATGTACAAAAACAGTAACAGTAAAATTTAAGTAGAAACATTCTTTTTCATCATGTTTCACGATATATCACCATATTTAAACATGGTATGAGAATATAAATTGGACAATCTAATACGACAGTTCTACAGATCAGTTTAAGTAATCTTATATACTTTACAAATCCAAACGAAGCAAATGTCCGAAGGAACATCGAAATTAGCTCTAGCGTATCTAAACGGAGTCTGCATTTAAGTAGCAAAATATTTGTAAAGTGCCCAAAAGCCCATAAAAGCTTCCTCGTAAAAGTTTGCTCAAGGAGGTGATCCACCACCGTGTTAGTCACACGTCGTCCATGGGACTGGTTCTGCTACTTACCTCGCCATTTTCCGGTGGATCGCCGTTGCCGAAGGTGGACGCGACCACCAGCAGCAGGGCTTCGTGTTCGATTGATGAGATGTCGTAATCCGACATGCAGTAGATCTGGAAAGGAGGAAGGAACAAAGCGCGCGTAGAATGAGTGGATGAATAACGAAAGCATAAAGATAAAGATGTGAGAAACACGGGCCCTGATCGTGCCGGGGAGGTCGTGCAACATAAATTACAACTAACAATAAATATTCGCTCCAAACACTGCCCACCAATTGCTTCCAGTTCGTGCGAGATTGGTGTTTTGTGGCGAACGTTTCCGTCGAGCGGAAAATGTTCTGGTCGATTGAAATTCGGTTGCGAAATTGCGGACTTCGGTTGCGTTTCCTAGCGTACACTCGGCTGGTGCCGAACGGGGTAGACATCATAGACGGACCGAAAATGGATCGTGATTGTTTGGGTTCCGGGATGTACTATTCTAGGAACGTTTTTTTTTTCTTCTCTCTCTTAACGGAACCCTCCCCTTTGTCGTAGCCATCAGCGATATCGTCATCATTGCACGTTGTTTGTAAGGACGCCAAAAGGAAATGGGAATTAGGGAACGTATGTGTGGGATTGAGATTAGTTTCCTTACAGCAGATGGGTTTCGTGTACGTTTCCTTTATGAAATATCGCATGTTAAACAGAGCGGGAAAGCAGAACATTAGAAGAATTGGGGTTGCGTGATGAAATTGGCTGTAAGTGAAATATTTGCGCCAAGAAAACGAGTCCAAAAATCCTTTAATTGGGCTGTGGTTTTCAAACCCATTTACACCCCTACTCAAGCTACTTTACGGTGCGTTCACCATCGCGGTTATGCGTCTTCATCGCACCACCGAAAGTCAAACCATTCGGCACGGCGCTCTGTTAAGATCGACAATCCCGCTGAAGGATGCTTCTGTGCACCAAGTCAAGAACCAACGTTCCGGGAAGGTAGACGCCGGTCTTTGCTCCGTTTGCTCGGGCGGCCGAGCCAAGCAAACACAATGAGCGCGAGCGTGTGCCGGCTCTGCTAATTTGCGGTTATTATTTTACATCGAAATCGGTGTGGTTAATTAAACGTCTCGATCGGAGGATGTTAGTGCGATCCGAAAGGGGTGTGAGTGCCCGTTTTGCGAATGAATATGTTACAGTCGCGAAAATAATTCACCCAACAACCACCACCACCGCAACGATGACATTCCATAAATAAAGATAAATAAAGTCGACGCCTGGCGAGAACGATGAAGTGCGATGTTTTATCACCAGCTGGAAGGCGTCGTCTCACGGCACTTTCTTAGGATGGGATCCTTTTGGCGCCACACCAGGTACAAAAGCGTACGGAACGGGACAAAAGATTTTCGGAAGAAGGCACACTGGTTCCTTCCTTTGTTCGGTAACAAATGACACATCCTTTGCGCTGTCGGGCGATGCTAAACCACGCAACTTGACGCGTGATTCTTCGCCTCATAACGCAACGCATCACAATTCATTATGCATTCACCGCCTATGGGGGAGGTTGCCGTAAGAGGTTGCCGCAACGAGCATTAATGACAACTTTATTTGGTACAGCGACGACGACGGGAAGAGGCTGCTTATAGTAAGCTCACTGTCAGGTTTGACAGTTTATTTGGGGTGACGGGTTTTTATCTGACGTACCGTGCACATACGGAGTGGGTTGAATAGTTTGAATGAAGTTTTAGATCTGATGGGATGACACATTTTCATCTCCTGAATGAATATGTGATTGAATGGTGATGTTAATATTCATACGCTGATGATAATCGATAGCTCTCGAAGAGGAATTGGGACACTAGTTCTTGGAAATTGATCATTTGATCGAACATATTCGGTTCAGTTTAAATTCAAGTTTTTTATGAGTTTTTCAATTTGGATCAGACTGTGACTTCTCAGCTTTGTGAACCGAGGATGTTGTCGATGTACTTACCGAAGGCGCAGAAGTTCGGGTAGGCCGACGAACCGAGCGCGAACACGGCGAACCGCACGTTCGACAGCGGACCGAACGTCTCCTCCGACAGCGTGTCCGTGGTGGAACCGCGCAGCGAATCGAGCCGGTCGATCTTGCGGGTGCCGGCCGGCCCGAACTTGCCCAGATCGCTCCGGGAGTTCGCCTTGATGAACGACTTCGACGAGGCGGCAATCGTCAGCTCGCTGTGCGCCTGATGGTGGCCGCTCTCGTGGAGCTTCATCGCGTACAGATCCTGCGCGAAGAGCTACAAAGCGAGCAGGGGGGAGTGCCGAAAGATGGTGGTAAAAATTAAATATCATTATTAAAGGCGTGTAAAACGCTCAAAACGGCAGAGCGAGAAACAAAGGGAGGTGCGATTGTGCATTTCATGGCGACGTCGACTGCTCACGAGACGAACACCTGATATTACTGACCATTTTTCTCTTTCTTCCCTCCAACAAGCTCTTAAACGACTGGGAAACGAACAAAACATGAAAATAAAAATGAACAAATAAAATAAATGAAGGTTATAAATCTTTTCGCAACGTTGTGTCTGCCACATTGAGTTGTTACTCACACCGGTAGAGCAAACGCGAGTTATACGGCCCGGTTAAAGCAGCAAAATCGTTAGTAGTCAATTTTTACACCACCCCGAATGTGTGTCACTTCGGCTCAATGAGAAATGAATAAACACAATGCGTAAATTTGTTCCGAAAGGGGTGTGAGTGCCCGTTTTGCGAATGAATATGTTACAGTCGCGAAAATAATTCACCCAACAACCACCACCACCATAAGAGCTACGCAATGCCAAATAAAAGAAATCAAATTGAGAACTGCCAATAGAATTAAGAAATGAAGATGAAAAATAATATGAAAAGAAAGCATAAAACATGAAGAAAATGATATATAATAACACACACAGTATATCGTAAAGAAACAAAGAATTGTTTCATAGCATGTACAAAAACAGTAACAGTAAAATTTAAGTAGAAACATTCTTTTTCATCATGTTTCACGATATATCACCATATTTAAACATGGTATGAGAATATAAATTGGACAATCTAATACGACAGTTCTACAGATCAGTTTAAGTAATCTTATATACTTTACAAATCCAAACGAAGCAAATGTCCGAAGGAACATCGAAATTAGCTCTAGCGTATCTAAACGGAGTCTGCATTTAAGTAGCAAAATATTTGTAAAGTGCCCAAAAGCCCATAAAAGCTTCCTCGTAAAAGTTTGCTCAAAGTAAAAACAAGCTCCGTTTACGGGCAAATTATTGCACTTTAATAACAATCCCTGGCCGGGGTTTGGGAAATGTTTTCTTTGCCGCTCTCGTGCAACCTACTGGCGTTCGTTCGGCCACCCTTGCTTAAAGCGAAAAATCCGCACCGAGTGGGAGAGTGTAGATTGAATTTTGCAGAAAGCAATGTGCCAAAGGCGAACGACGAACGTTCGCCGAAAAACGGAAGCAGCCGGAGAGTGCATCTTGTTGCTTTCGGCAACACCAAAATCAAGGCAACATTTAGCATTTTGTGAGTGGGAAGCGAGAGGGATGGGCGACAAGAAATAGTGGAGTAGTGGTAGTAGCACCATGCTGATGCTTTTCGCTTGGGAGTATAAAATGTTCCACCCACCCGCTGGGAAGATGAGTGGAAGTCCCCGAGGAGGTAGTCGGGGCGAAAAACGATGAGTTAGCTAATTCTTTTACCCTGTTGTGAAAGAGCTCACTCCCGGGGGAACGTAAACAAGCTTAACGTCAACATAACCCTTCCGTTGTCGTCAAACATTCTCGACCCCCGCTTCTCGTCACGCTGCCCTCGGCGCTATTCACTGCACGGAGCGTTTACAAACGAATTTACAGGTCCTTTGCACGGCTCGTGCTGCTTCGAGCACTGCCTTAAAGGGCAGACACTTACACGCACACACGTTAACGTGCAACACGTTCTGCAGCGTTGTCAGGCGAAGCAGCCGCAGCAGCAGCGAATTCAAACAGTTTAAATTGTCACCCTGAACCTCTCCGGCGCTCCGGCGAGGTGTTCCTGAAGTTCTGGTAGGAAAAAATCATCCAATCCTTACCCGAAGCAGAAGCGTATCAAGCACACTCAAAGGTGAGCCCTCGTAGCTCTCGTATCTCCTCGGACGGGGTGGGAAAAACTCCAGGGAGGTTGTTTTTATAAGAATACTTCGCATAGCACGGTCGGGATCAAGAATGTTTCGCTATTCTACCGACAAAACCGGCGCACGACACCGCGACTCCGCGTTCGGCGCCGAGCGCAGTGTGTGAGGATATTTTAAAAATGGAAGTGCTCGTGGTTGAGATGATTCAATTATATTCTCACCGCTCGGTTACCTGTGCAAGGGTCCCGGGGGGTAGTTATCGATGAGATACCGGGACCGGGTTGCGCTCGATGATGCTTGAATCGAACCGTGAATCATCGTTCCATCGGAGCGATGGATGAGTAAGAGCTTAAATTGACTTTAATTTTTAACGTCAATTTCACTCGAGGAGCGAGCTTTTGAAGCTTTTATGAGACAGGTAAGTTATTTTCTTATTTTCAGATCGGTTGAGTGGAAAGTATCAGGTAAGTATTTGATTTAACATTCAAATATGATTTGATAAAGCAATTTTGTTGGAGGACATTTAGGTATTAGTAGAAGTTTCAGATAATTCTTCAATATATTGCTACTAATTGTTGTAAATGTTCATAAACATAGCGCACAAAAAGGATTCACGAGTTTCAGATGAAAAATCGAACAATAGCCATGCCGTGAAGATAAATTTAGCGTTTTGCATACTTTCAGGCGAATAAGATATGTTTACGCCTGAAACTATACTATTTGTACACGTAGACTTCTCACAAATAACAAATCAGTACGATATCCATAGGCGAATATCTGAACTATCTCAGTTAACAATAAAAGAACAAAATTTAACACCTTACAATCATATACGAGCGTTTTGTAGTTAACCTGAAAGTAGGCAACCATGAAAACACTTTTTTTTGACAATTTATGGTTTATTGACCCTACTGACAAGTTTTATTCTTGATAAATGCTGCGTTCATATACGTTTATTTTGCATGTTGCATACTTTAAGGCTGATAAACTGAAACAGCGCCAAAAATTATACACTCGGCACAGCATCAACCTACATTACGTTACGTTAACATTTTATCAATGCATTTTATGCTAGCTTGTTACAAATTATCCCTTGAAAGCCTCAATGATCTATTAAATTACTGTTGCAAAAACAATTTAAAAGCGTTTTCGATGTAATAACGAACTTTTCAAGAAGTATTAAAACAGAAGAATGTTCTTGCATGGTAAAACATTTTTTCCCGTTTCTTGCCATAACTGTCCTCCAATCAATCTACGGAGATATCCCACTTACATCCGATTAGTATGAACCACTCATTCCCGGTGCAAATATTCCTCCACTCGAACTCCGATGGGATTATCCCTGCCAAAAACGATCGGAGCCCAGACCGATGATCCACCGTCGGGCATGGTTTCCGTCGGATCAATGTCTCATCTTTCCAATCTTCTCAACCCTGACCTACCCTGGCAATTGGCTCCGGCATTTTTTTTGTGATTTTTTGAAGAAAATTGAAATGAGATGTACATTTGAAATTGGTTCAAAATAGAGTGCCTTTACAGGCATATGCTGTGATGGCCAAAAAACTTACCCAAAAGGAACATTCCGTATAAAGAGGAATTAAAACAAATACTGCCAACGATCAAAACTCATGCCAAAACACTTTTGGTGATAAGAATTACTTCATTTTAGTTAATTTTAAAACCAACAAAAACACCTGATCTTATCATCTTCTGACAGAAAGCTTTTATAGTTAAAAGTAAGATTGATTGAGCTTAACGAAACAAACGCCACCAGTTGAAATCGGTTTGATGTAACGCACCACTTCAAATCCACCTCAAATTACGCACGATGGCACACAATGATAAACTTTCTGCCGTGAAATAACATCATGTTCGCTTCCACTACAAACTTCGACGCGGTGCAGCACTCAAATATCAAACAGAACCGTTTCGCAGCGCCGCATCGCCCATCGCCAGTCGTCAGCAGAAATGTTACGAAGCAGGCGAAAATTGTTCACCCGGCACAGGTGGCCCACTCGAGCAAAAACGGAAAAGCAATCCACCAAATGTTTGCTGCCGGAAAAAGGTATGCTGCAGCCCGGGAAGTATGCAACCAACTTTCCAACTGACCGACCGACCCAGCTGTGCCGATGCCGGTCCAAAACCAATCGCACCAGTTCCCGAAAAAAAACACTAACGTCGCGTCCTTCATGTACGTTTAGACGGTTCATTTTTAATGTAGAGTGATTTCCATTCATTCATGGCCGGTGAAGATTAGCATTTTTTTCTTCTAATGTCACTGCTGTTTGCATGGTTTCGTGGAAAACCCAGAAAAAGAAAGCCCAATCTGAAGAACAGGTGGTTTTACGCGCGGGCTGGCCATCGCGTGAAATGGCGTGACGTGACGCAACGTGGCGTGGTTATATTTGTAAGAATTTAAAGCTTAGATGCAAAACTAGACAAATTAAGTTCAGAACATAGATGGACCCCCTTACCACGGAGTGAACTTCAGGCTATAAATCAGTTCAGACGAAGTCTAAGCAATTCCAACGAAGTTGCTCATCCCTGGTGCAGCACCTAGCGTCGAACAGCCAGTTGCATGTGGGTTCTATAAATCCCACACGCCTCGCAGATTTTAAAGCAGCGCGTTAAATCATACTGTCAAGAAAGAAATGATGCTTTTTTCGCTCCCAAGCATAAAAAACCGATTGGGAAAAGAAACGCCAACACCGAGCGGTCGTTAACAATTCGTCCCCAAAAAGATGCTCCGCAAGATGGATGAGCGTTAGATTGTGCACGTTCAACATTCTTCAGCGTGCGCGCGAAATCTTCTCGAGCTGCATTCCCAAGTCCCAAGTGGTTGGCATATTTTGCAAAACCCGGAAGAAGGTTTCCCGGCGATTGGGGACGATGGCGATAGAAGACACACTTATTTGCACACGGATCATTTCGACGAAACGATGCGCTGGGAAAGGGTTGTTTTCTCACAGAAAAAAACTATCACTCTTATGTCCATTTAGAGTCAAATTTTTCCTCCATTTTCCAAAATGGTCATTGAATTTGATTATTATGACACTTTTATTGGGACCACTTTTGACCGTTCCGTTTTTTCCTCGCTCGCACGCGATCAGACGCTTCCAGACGCTTGTTTTCCAAACCATTCCTACGAAAAAGCAGCAGCCGACGCAGAAGGAAGTGAACAATTCGCCAAAAAAAAAAAGTTCCATCACCCGAAAAATTGTCATCTCCATTCAAGTGAAACCCTCGCAAAGGCCACTCGTCCCACGTGCGTCCCGAAATGGGCTGCTCACTTCAACTTCCCGACCAAACGAAACCAAAGCGGGAACCGAGGACGAAGAGGTCAAAAAGTCACCCTCCTCAGCTGCTCGGGCAGGACGGACGAATGGTGCAAATTGGCTGTTATGTTAGCAGTTTGATGATGATGGCAGTAACATGGCACGCCGAGCATGGTACTTCCTGTTCAATTATTTTGTGT
>KZ069819.1:7092-21609 GCA_002091845.1 Anopheles cracens
CCTCTTTTTACGTTTATAATCGGTTTCCCTGAACATTGTCAACTGTAACATACTTTTTTTTTTTAAATAGACATAATGTTTTCTAAAAAAATGCAACTATATGAAAAAAAATATTCGTAATGAATTCTGACATTGACTTTAAGTTGCATGTTTGAATCTATATCTATTTTTTTAACCTCATTTTAATCAGAATATTCATTAACATTACCTGGAAAGAGAAGAAAGCAAAAACAACCAAATTAGATAGGAAAAAACACGAACACGAACGATCCATCCGGCAAGGACGAATGGGCGAGATTGAAGCGAAAATCAAAACAAGCAACAACAACAACAAAAACAGCTACAAAGTAATGCTATTACGTCTCATTCCTTCTCTCCGGTTTCAGCATATTGCTAAACAATGTTAGGTATGGACATAAATCAATCAACCGAATACAGGGACGGTTGCCTTCGCTGGCAGGCCACGGCAGATGAAACCGCTGCGACCGCTGCCGAAGACCATATCATATGTCTTCTTCATTGCTTTCGTGATTGTTTTTTCTTCCTAGAAAGCATGGAACGAAGGGCATGCTTTTTTATTGCCCTCACTTCCCGGAAACACCCTGGCGCTGTGGCTGACCAGCACGTGGTTTAGGTCACACTCTCCATTTCGCACCAGTTCGGGGGCCCAATTTCTTCAGCCGTGACTCCCGCCAGGTGCGCCCGTGTTTGTTTTCCAAACAATAACGTAATTATAAATCACTTCTGCCGCTCGTTAAGCGCTCCCGTGACGCATAATCGCTCCCCGTGGGACCCGTGGGTGGGTGGGTGTCACCTTCGTGTTTCTTCCCATCGGGGAGAGAGAGAGAGCGTTCGTTACAGGGTCGTTTGGCTGCGTGTCGAAATCCACCCACCCGTGGTCAACCGATTGCACGAACCGAACCGATTCCGTGTGGGGTTGGGTATGATCCCTTGGGAAACGCCGCGAGCGTGAACTAATCACCCGTGACGGTCGCCGCAGTCGATGCAGTCGATGATCGGTTGATCTGCCCGAGACGGAAGTCGCCGGTGGCCGGAAGTGTGATCTGATTAATCAAACGCCCCAAGCACCGGACCCGGGCCCTGGTTGGGAAAGCTGATTAGCGCGGCGGTTGAGTTTTGAGTGTCGTGTTTGTCATTAGGCTGGCCCGACCGAGATGGACACGGGTCGCTGTCGGGTGTGTACAAGCCTTTAACAGCGCAAAATGGACTGCAACGTTTTGCGTCCTGAACGGAAACAGGGTGACCCGGCAGGGAGAAATTACAGGCCCGTGTGGTTTCACTCCGGGCAACCGGATCCGGAGGAAAATGAGTACCTACGCGCCGGGCAAACGTGACAAACACCCCAAAGTAATCCCAAACCGTGGCAATTTGTCTGTGAAAGCGATTTTAATTTGCCATAATCGCGGGTCCGGCTCTCCCGGTGCTGTCACGTGCCCGCGTATCGAATGCGAACGAGCAGAAAGGAAAAAAAGGGAAAGTCGGACAGTTTTCTTGGCGGTGTTGGTTTTATCACACGGGCGCTGACACGGGGGGGAGAGGTTGATTGTTTGTGTTTGGGTGTGCTGGGCACAGGGCAGGATCAGAGCAGCTTTATTTGACGCTCATTTCATAATCGCCCGCCTGCTGAGGGGGGTGTACATAATCTATCATCGTCAAACGGCTCGTTTCTTATGTGTGTTTATCATGTAAGGCAAACAGAGTTAGAGTTTTACGCGTGTCTAAATATGCGGTAATTAATAATGATGTTTTTTTGGTTCGGGAGGAAATCGATTAGTATTAATGTTTAAATCGACTGTTTCACATCGATCGAACTGGGGTGAAAGTTGCTCCAAATGCATGGTTATAGTCTGTTTTACTATCAATTATCCAATATCAGTCGATCTTTGAAGCGTTTTTAAAAATCTATTTTAGATAATCTTTCTTGATTTTGAATAATGGACCATTTGCTTTTATTTTTCGTTTCCCCGTAAATTCATCCTTTCTCTCTTTCTTTTTTTTCTCTCTTTGATTTGGATTTTTCAACGGAAATCGGACACACCGAACCCACCGAGATAATGCAGCTGGAAACGGCATACGTGAGGCGACACCTTGTCTTGTCCCTTTCCACGAAGCTCTTTCAATTTTCCCCGGCTTTTCCACCCATCCAGCTCCGCGGCCTGGGCGCTGCACCATTAAAACTCCGGCCACATAGTAAATCTAATGGAAACGTGGCCGCCAGCTGGTCGCGTTCGCACCACCCCCTCGGGAGCCCGGCGGAAAATCTGCATTTTAATACAATTCCGTTTCGTTCACCCCCGGCGAGTCCGGCGTCGTGACCGTGACCGGGGGCGATTTTTTGTTGTTGGTTTGTTTGTTTCGGTGGGATTGTTTTCCCTTCGCAGTCGCCTGCAGGTGGGCGAAACTTGCCTCATGCTTTCCAATCACGTCGCGTTCGGTAATCCTAGGGCAGCGAAGGGCGGCTTTGCTTCCGGAGGATATATGCGCCCGCTGCATGCTGGATTGGTGGCCATTTTCCGTCGTTTCGGTGTGCATGTGCCCCTATTTCCCGGGAACGAAGCGAGATGAATAAACACAGAATCGGGCCCCTTCGAAATAATCGCCCGCTAAAGCCACGATTTTCATTGATGAAGCCCTGATGGATCGTGACAAACCAGCCAGCCGGTGCAATTAGTGCCCGAACTACCCCCCCTGGGTGGGTTGTTATGGGTTGGGCAATGGTTGAGCGATTTTTGCTGTGATGTAAGTATTACTGCATCGCGGGAGGGCTGGAAATTCGGAGAAACCCGATGACGAAAGCGGTCGTCCTCTTGGGAAACGTTTTGTTTGGAAAAATTACCAAAAAACTATGTTTCAAGCTTGGAAGCTAAAGCTTCGCATATTAGATATGTTGTTCGAGCTAGAAAAAAAGGGAGAGTGAAGCAACGCTAAAGTGTCCAAAGCATCCACATGAGGGACTGCATTTTTCTTCTCCGCTGCGAGCCTGAACGCATCGATCATACGGCGTTCGACGCAACGTGATCGTGAAACAAATCGAACGGAGACGGGGAAAAGCGTACTAAAAACACAAAATCCTACGCGTGGTCACATAAATTCCACGTGCCGATTTCATGGTGCACCGCAGGCAGCGTACAGGTGACAACAAAACACCCATGAACGTAAAACAAACGCACACACACGTCCAACGTTGCACATTTTTGCGGATGGTTTGCTTGTGCGGTCTGCGATCGTTTGTTTATGGTGCGTGGTGTCTAAATAGACGGGGAGTGCTGGGCGCACTCGCGGTTGCACCACAATTGAACCAGTGTTCATTGATTTGCAGAACACGGAATGGGACAGGCTAGGCCATTAGCCGGTGACAGTGTGCCGGAGGCGGTATAAAGTTGTTGTCGAGCGAGCACTTGTAGCGGGTTATGGAGCAAAATTTGAAAAATATTCTCTGAAACAAGTGTTATTTTCATTCCTTGTTTAAAGTTTGCTTTGAGTTTTTTTTTTATCAAACATATTTTTTATCAAACAAGAGTCCTCTTAATTCTCTTATTTCAATGCTTACAGACACCAGATTCTAGTTAACAACTACTTACTTCTGCTATTAACAACTTCTTATTTAGCTTAAATTGCAAAATGTGTAAGATTCACAGATTGTGTGGCTTTTGGGGAGTTTTTAAGAAAATTTTCGATTTTTCTCTGATAACTAATAATTATTTGAAGGTTTGAAAAAGCTCACAGTTTTTGAAATGTTTTTTTTTATTACTATTGTACACTTTAGTTATTATTACTATCAATTTATTCTATTCATTGCCAGGCCGTATTGCTTATTGTACATTTTAGAAATATAGTAATATCAATAAGTAATATAAATAACGAATGGAACATACACTAAATGATGTTTTCATCGGGAATAAAGAAATCGGAAAATGTTGAATTACCATTGAAAATTACAAAAATGGAAAGAAAAATGAAATGAAATTGTCTTTGGGTTGGAAAATGAATTCGGAATAAACAATTAATTATAAACGAATACACAAATGAGCTACTATATTTGAAGCAATAGTTTCTCTATTAATGTTGCTCAGCTGCTTTTTGATTGATTGTACTTTTTTAATAATAGTTTAATTTGTTTTATTCGACACCTTTAACGATTTTAGCAAACGATAATTTTTTATTTGAATTATTCAAAATATTAATTTCGCTTTACAAAGAACATATCGTGTACTAACAACGGTCGACTGAATTCATTCCATGCAACATAAATGACCCCAATGCAATGAGTCAATGCGATTGCCAGCTTGACAGCTTGTTCTGAAAACATACATTCACCTCCTCCCCTGGCTTCACTTGCGCACCCTTCAGCCACCCGGCGGGAGGGTGCGTATGTTTCTCGTGTCTAAAAATTCATTCACAAGAACCATCACTTGTCTGCCGGTCGGCCCTTCCACTTCGCGAGTGGTGACACGAATGCCGCGCAGGTGGCAGTGACTATGCTTTCAATTATCTCCTGCCGGGGGCCGTCAGCAGTGGGTGAGGCGAAGGGTGGTGCCGCCGAGCCAGGCGGGTAAAAGTTTTAATTGCATGAAACGGTCAACCGACGCGAAGGGTTGTGAAGGGATGCACCAATCGTGTTCGATCAAAATGTAAATCATACCACCGAACCTGACGCGTTCGAGGGATGTGTCACAATAGTGCGTGCGGGACGCGAAAGGGAAGTTTTTCTTCACCTTCACTTTTCACTTCACGCGCCCGCAGTGGCGAGCGTGCGTCACGTTGCGCACCGCACATGTCGACAGGTTTGGAAGTTTGTCCCTTGAGTGTCTGTGTGTGTCTCGCGAATGGTGGCGATGCTGGCGATTGATCGTTGCGGTGACTGATTAGTGCGTGTGTGTGTGTGTGAAGGAATTTTTCGCTAGTAAATGATCGAAACGGACGGCCGGCTCACGGGGGAGCGCCCGAGACGCTTGTGACCCAGTTTCGCGGGCTCCGTTTTGATTCATAATTTCCAGGTGCAGGTGCAAATTGAAAAATGCACTCGTACTCGTACGCAACGACGCGGTGGTGGTGGTTATCTAATACCTCCTGGGAGGATTAGAGCGGAGACACGCGGTTCTTGGAGTGCGTTTCTTTTTTTTATTACTATTGTACACTTTAGTTATTATTACTATCAATTTATTCTATTCATTGCCAGGCCGTATTGCTTATTGTACATTTTAGAAATATAGTAATATCAATAAGTAATATAAATAACGAATGGAACATACACTAAATGATGTTTTCATCGGGAATAAAGAAATCGGAAAATGTTGAATTACCATTGAAAATTACAAAAATGGAAAGAAAAATGAAATGAAAACTCACGGGGGAGCGCCCGAGACGCTTGTGACCCAGTTTCGCGGGCTCCGTTTTGATTCATAATTTCCAGGTGCAGGTGCAAATTGAAAAATGCACTCGTACTCGTACGCAACGACGCGGTGGTGGTGGTTATCTAATACCTCCTGGGAGGATTAGAGCGGAGACACGTGGTTCTTGGAGTGTGTTTCGACATTTCCTTCCAGCTCGAACAGCTCGAGACATAACAAGTGTGAGTGAGTGGGAAGAGAGATGCGCGAGCCGCTTTACAAGCGTGACAGATTAAGTGGTGTAAAATGCGTACCGGCGAGGGAAAAGCGACTCTCTCGCGGGGCATTATCTTGTCACACGCTGGAGTGCGCTACACCCACACGAAGCATAACGCCAAAGGGGTGGCGCAAAAAAAAACGCACCTGAAAAACATGAACCACACACACTTTATTCGCAGATAATATCGGAAGGAAAATAATAACCAGTTCCCAACCAGTTTCCCAAACCCCTTTCCCGGTGGGTTAACGGTGAGGAATTTGGAATAAACAATTAATTATAAACGAATACACAAATGAGCTACTATATTTGAAGCAATAGTTTCTCTATTAATGTTGCTCAGTTGCTTTTTGAGTGATTGTACTTTTTTAATAATAGTTTAATTTGTTTTATACGACACCTTTAACGATTTTAGCAAACGATAATTTTTTATTTGAATTATTCAAAATATTAATTTCGCTTTACAAAGAACATATCGTGTACTAACAACGGTCGACTGAATTCATTCCATGCAACATAAATGACCCCAATGCAATGAGTCAATGCGATTGCCAGCTTGACAGCTTGTTCTGAAAACATACATTCACCTCCTCCCCTGGCTTCACTTGCGCACCCTTCAGCCACCCGGCGGGAGGGTGCGTATGTTTCTCGTGTCTAAAAATTCATTCACAAGAACCATCACCTGTCTGCCGGTCGGCCCTTCCACTTCGCGAGTGGTGACACGAATGCCACGCAGGTGGCAGTGACTATGCTTTCAATTATCTCCTGCCGGGGGCCGTCAGCAGTGGGTGAGGCGAAGGGTGGTTCCGTCGAGCCGGGCGGGTAAAAGTTTTAATTGCATGAAACGGTCAACCGTCGCGAAGGGTTGTGAAGGGATGCACCAATCGTGTTCGATCAAAATGTAAATCATACCACCGAACCTGACGCGTTCGAGGGATGTGTCACAATAGTGCGTGCGGGACGCGAAAGGGAAGTTTTTCTTCACCTTCACTTTTCACTTCACGCGCCCGCAGTGGCGAGCGTGCGTCACGTTGCGCACCGCACATGTCGACAGGTTTGGAAGTTTGTCCCTTGAGTGTCTGTGTGTGTCTCGCGAATGGTGGCGATGCTGGCGATTGATCGTTGCGGTGACTGATTAGTGCGTGTGTGTGTGTGAAGGAATTTTTCGCTAGTAAATGATCGAAACGGACGGCCGACTCACGGGGGAGCGCCCGAGACGCTTGTGACCCAGTTTCGCGGGCTCCGTTTTGATTCATAATTTCCAGGTGCAGGTGCAAATTGAAAAATGCACTCGTACTCGTACGCAACGACGCGGTGGTGGTGGTTATCTAATACCTCCTGGGAGGATTAGAGCGGAGACACGCGGTTCTTGGAGTGCGTTTCGACATTTCCTTCCAGCTCGAACAGCTCGAGACATAACAAGTGTGAGTGAGTGGGAAGAGAGATGCGCGAGCCGCTTTACAAGCGTGACAGATTAAGTGGTGTAAAATGCGTACCGGCGAGGGAAAAGCGACTCTCTCGCGGGGCATTATCTTGTCACACGCTGGAGTGCGCTACACCCACACGAAGCATAACGCCAAAGGGGTGGCGCAAAAAAAAACGCACCTGAAAAACATGAACCACACACACTTTATTCGCAGATAATATCGGAAGGAAAATAATAACCAGTTCCCAACCAGTTTCCCAAACCCCTTTCCCGGTGGGTTAACGGTGAGGGAAAACGTGATTGTTTTTCGTGGGGGGAGGGGGGTTAAAATGCCTTCCTTCCTTCCTTCCTTGCGACGGCTTCCCGGGGGTTGGTTCGGTGCGCACCGTGCGTCATCATAAAAATTGCGTTTTCGCGGTAAAGTAACTCAATTACGGGGTGGTACACGGGGTGGTTTCGGGGCCGTATTTTCGCGTGATGCGAACGCTCGCTGCCGAGGCGAGCCGGCGAGCCTGATGGGGCTAACTTTCTCGTGGGCACCGATTGTGGCATTAAAATTTAGCTGATACGTTTAACCGGGGACGCAGGCATATGTCGTGCGCGTGTGCGTTGAAACTAGACGCCCCAATTTGCGGCCCAATTGGGTCGGTATTGGGTGGGTTTCAGGTTTAAGCCCCAAATGACATGAAAGTTTTTCTCGAAAGTTGGAACCCATTTTCTTGCTGCACGTGTGTGTGTTTGAGTGGAATTGTTTGGCTTAAACTAATATTTCAAAATAATTTATTCAGTCATTTCTTGAGGGAGGAAAGCAGGAAAAAACACCTATTAATCATGTCCCAACAGGTGATCTGGTCGGGTCGGGTGCAATTAACAATCAGCCCCCCGGGGGGGACGGTACTTATCGACGACTACTTCAATTATCGCGAGCGGCTTCAAAAAGGGTGGCCCGGGAGGCCCTTGAAGCGAGAAAAATAATCACCTTTCAATCGGTTGACACCTTTTCTTCCGTCACCGGTCCCTCTAACGCTTCACCCGCGCAGAGAGGAAGTATGAAGACGGGCCGGAATAAATTGAGTTCCGGAATATTGGAGGAGGCGAAAAAAAGTCACACTTTTTGCTCATTTCCATACCCGAGCCGGTGGAGTATCGCTTGATGCAGTGACTGCGAGTAAATGTGCTCGTTTTATTATGGATCAAGTCTATTTCTTTTACTTCCTTTAGCTATCAATTCCAGCTGAGTCCGGCGACTGTCACACGGATCAAACGTCAAGCGAATGTTTGCCCACTGTTGCATGCCAATTCCGCACACAATGCGGATGAAAAATGGATTAAAATAGTATGTTGGAGTATTGGTGTACGCGGCGCTGCTATGATGAAGTGTTTTTAGCTGGAACCCAAGCTTCGTTTTGATTACATAAACCTGTCGCTAACGATGGTACGAGATTATTCGGAATGGAAATTTGTACCACCGGTGTCCAGGTACAATGGAGCGAGCACAAGATGGCGAGATTATTATCGATTTATAGGCACATGAGTTTGCAGAAAAAAAGCCGAAAACACATCGACGGCCGAATGCGGTCCATTTTTGGGGGCCACACCGGGTGACAACGCTTCATTATGGCCAATTGTGTGTTCCTTCGGTGGTCGGCGTTGCCCGTGCGAGGAGAAAACTCGCACCAACCGCAAAAGGGCCGTTCTGCGTATGCAAAGAAGGCTCGGGATCCTTTCCCGTGCGCCTAATTTGCATGCGGGCGCCACTCCCGTCTAATGAAGTTATTCAAAAAAAGCACCCGCGCGCTGTCGTCCATCGTGGCGAGCTTTTCACGCACAGCCGTCCGACACTGTCCATATGGTTCGGGTTTTCCCGCCGTGCTGCTCCCAACCAGTCCCAACTCCCCCGTGTGCAATTACGTCGTCGGTTGCAACCGGGATCGTGCTGGTGGCGATGGAAGACAACGTCAGGTTGCGGATCGTAGTGGAAAATTGATAAGATTAGCATGTTAGTTTAATGGTGGCAACCGGTTACGGAAAGCTCGCGCGCGAGTGAGATTTGCGCCCCATCGCAGGTAGCGAATTTCTCCCGGATCGATATCACTCGCCGACGGGAGCACCGGAGCAGCCAGTATCTTGGATCTTGCGGACGAGCACCTTGGGGTTTACCGGCAGCGTTGACGGCGTGTTGTTTTTGTCTGCTTCTCCACTCTATCCACTTCAACTTTTATCGCCATTGATGATGGGGTTTTGATGGGTTCGTAAACTGCAGCTTCGCGTTGTCTGCGAGCCCGTCATGCTCGTCTAATCGCACGGGAGCCCGGAACGAGTGGAAGCTACATTACGCCGGTTGGGACGAGGGAGCGCTGAGGCTGAGTGATGTTTATGCACCTTTGGAGGGCTCATTTCGTGTAGTTGGAGCGGTGGGTTTTACGCGACGGACGGTTATAATAGGGCTGGTGGACCCAGAAGTCGTCACAGTCGTTGAGGAAGAAAGTCGTTTTTTTCTACTGCCTATCAACACCTGCAGGCTACGGCCCACATGGTCCGCTATGTCGACTACGGTGAGCTGTTTATTTATTTAATAATATAAAAGAAATATGATGGATACATTTTTTATAGCCACCGTTTGTTGTGCTACACCTCCTGCGTATATGTACATTCCGCAGGCTAAGAGGAGAAGTGGATTACCGGTCATAAACCACATTTCAAACGCAATGACAGATGTCCAACGGTGACTCGATCGAACCGAGCGATTCGGCCTGGCTTATTTATAATCCAAACCATACACGGCGTTCAAGATTCTCCCACCGCGATAGACCGCGGCGTCGGACTCGATGCGGGCCGTCCGTTCGGCCCAACTAGAACGTCAATTACTTTGCCGAAATGCACTCGCGAGCACAGGCGATTACGCGATTATGATCGAGCGGAGCCGTGCATGCAGTGACCCGGGGGGCACTTATCACGTCCAATCCAATCTCCCAATTCAAATCGATTCAATTAGCGACCTTACGCCCGTCCGGCTCAGTCGATGCACACGGGCTGGCCGGTTGTCTTGGAATCTAGATCTGCCAGTTAGTCTGCCCGCTAAGCCGATCGATCGGTGTCTCGCACCTCATTAACTCACGCTGGCGTTCGTGTGATGTCCACCAATGGCCCGAAAACCGTGCCGCGGTTGACATGCAGCAGACAACTCCTGCCCGGGTGACCGTGATCGGCCCGAGAACTCGCACGGTCTGGCCGGAGTGGTGTTAAGGTCAGGCCGCGAACGGGAACGGCGGCGCCAGGGGCTTTTTTGTTGATTAGTTGTTTCAGCTGTTGGCAGCAAAATTGGCCTCTTTTCGGTCACTCGGACGACCCCATAAGACGCCCGGTAATGCTATCGATTTGGCTTCAATCGATTGCCTGCGCGATAACTTTCATGCCTTGGGGCGATGGCAGACGGCGTGTACGGTGGTGGACTAAAAGGGGGCTTTTATTTCAAACTTCGGTCTTCATTTTCGTCTTCAGCCGGTGACCGGTCCAGGGGAGTAATTGCAAGTACGCAGGCTTTTGTTACAATGGCACCTTGGAAAACCTTGGCCAAAAAGAGCAGTAGGAAAAAAAACGCTTGCCCACGCTAACGAACCTCAAAGTCAATGGCGTGCAGTTCAGGCTGATGCTGCTGCGCGCGGGTTCATCTACGGAAACTGTAACGCCCTGCCCACCCGATGGGTGTGAACTTAACCTTGCCCGCGTGGAGTAAAGTCCTCGCCTCTCCGTCCGACGGGTTGAGAGGTTGTCCGAGCAGCGAAGGTCAGGTTGTCAGGTGCCGGTGCTGGGGGACCCAACAAATCACCGGCTTCCCTGCAGCGGTCACTTCCGCCCCGACCGGGTCCGCAAGGTTCGATTAACGCATCGGCGAAACGGTTTACGTAACGTCCGAGCGAAAACTGCCTCCGTTGCGTTTTACCCGCAATCCAAGCTCGTAATTGCGCCCCGCAGGGAACGAGTTTGCGCGTACGTGGACACCAACCCCTTCGAGTTGGTGATCGGTGAGCAGAAGTAACGAGCGCTGGCGTTAGCTGGCAGCAATCCCCGAAGCGCATCTCGCGCTGCTAGGAGACAAGTTTCTCCCTGGTCGCCGAGTGATGTATCGTGATAATTTAGTTCTGTGTTTTTTTTCTGTCCACGGACTCCAACAGCGGCAGGTGTCGGCAGCCAGGAACTGTGATTTCTTCCGTCGAGTTGCGTATAACCGACGAACGATTGGAGCGGTCGATTTTACAGACGCATTAAACGCAAACATCGCTGCGCCATGTTTGGCGAGTGTCTGCACGCGAGAGACGTCCCAAGACGTCTCGCGACATGACATCATCTCAACCCGGTCGCATCACGTTTGTTTGATCTGGGTTCGCCTCCCCCCCTGCAAGACCGGTCTGCGCGGCAGGAAAATCGATGGAAAACTCGACTCGCGGCCACCAAGGGGGGTTGTTTTTGCACGCGGCGCGACTTTGGAAATTATAAACTTTCTCGGCGCTCATTAGCCGGTCCGGGGCAGAAAGAAAGTGTTTTCCCGTGTTGCGGCCCGCGTGTGCCTTGGCAGCTGGCTGCCGACTCGAGGTTTCGCGGCGTTGCAGCGGCGATAATTGCAAACGCGAGAGCAACGCGGTCCTGTTTGCATTCGGTTCGGTTTTGCATACCGTGCGCTCTCTGTAGATTAATCGATTATTAATGGAACGGGTCCGAGTGGCGGAGATGGGCGCACACCAATGGCATCTCCATTACACGAACCGGCATTGGTCTTAATGGTCAACCTTCGCTTAATGTTGTCAAGGTGCCGTGAGATGCATGAGTCACATTCAATTTCGGACACCAACGCCTCCAAGGTGACGTAGGCTATTGGTTTGATGAGTTGGTGAGTGATTCATTCCAAAAATTTCGGTGGGGCGTGGACTTTCCCATTGCGCTGAACCCAATTTTGAAAACCACGCGTGCAGAGGCGTGGACACGGATGTGTGGGTGTGTGCGCGATTGATGGTAATTTGGATCCGATTCGAGGGGAGTTTTACAAGATGCGCAGCATCAGCTGCAATCTGGTTATCTCAATTATCTTCCACTCCCGTTACGAACTCCAGTATCAGTTTAATGTTATAATGAGCAATAGCTCTTAAACACCCTTCCGTGGTGGTGGTTCGTTCCGACTCCGACTCCGACGGCAATCTACACACATACACACACACACATGGTACAATTGTAGTGTTGTTGTGAGTTTGTTTCCATTCGTTGATAAGCAGCAGTTGGGCCAACAATCATCACCACACGCTTGCAAATGAGCTTCAGCTCTAGCGGTTTCAGTTTGGCCCATCGCAGTCGCAGTTGAAAAACCGCAAAACCCCAGCTCGGCTGTGAGTGTGAAAACATTGCCCGGGAAAAAGAGCTAACTTCATTATTCAACACCTCCCGTACCAGCAGTGGCAGGACGTACCGTGCAATCACACCTGGCCGCACCGGATCGTCTTAGGCCTCTTGGCGCTCGGTGGTGGTGATGGTGCAAAGCACCTTCATAGGAGCCAAAGCAAACACACGAGGTTGTTCTACCCGCGCGCACCATTCGGACCATTAGAAGGTTTCTTCGTCCGTCCGCCAGAACTGGCCGGTCTGCGGTCTTGCGGGCTTGGGTCGGATCTGACGCAAGCACACTGCCCAAACGCTACCCGGGTCGGGCGAAGGAAAAGGGTTTCTCACCTACCGTGGCGTTCGTAGCCGCGCCAAAAAAGCCGCCCCGTTTGGCCAGAGATAGTTGCGTATTAATTGCGGTGCAATTGAATTAGTGCACACTGGCGTGAACAACTGGGTCGCCCTAGGTCGGTCCGCGGCTGTAACACGAGCAAACCGGAACGTAGGGCGGTGGGTTTGGACTGGAGAGGTTGAGGTGAAGAAAAAAAGCTATATCCATTCCAGTGCGCCCCGGCCAGGCAAATGAGAAACGGGCCCTTTTCGTCCAACTTGTTGCGTTTTGCGAATGGCGTTCTTGGCGGAGGCCATTTCAGTGGTCCGTGGTTCTTCGTTCGGTCGCTCGGTTCGTGTGTATGAAATTATTATGGAAATGTTGGCCCGCCGCCGCCCGTCGGCTGGTCAGACTTCCCACGACCCCCCGTGGCCGTGCGGGAATGGGCGGAGTGGAATGAAAATTGCAAAAGTTTTTCACTTTCCCGCACTGATGCAGGCTGGCCCCAGCAGCTGTCAGATTTCGTTACGAACTTCCTGTGCATTCCAGTGTGCGGGTGAGGGTGGAATCTTGCGGCCACTTTCGTTCGCGCGGGAAAGCAAAAGACATGTTGGAAACTATTTTCCAAGGGCGGTAGCGTTGATGTGAAAGTGCAATCTGCTTGAAAAATGGGAGTGTTTTTTGGAGTTTTGAACAACGGGAGAACAATGAGTCACTGGCAGGCGCTTATCTTTAGAGAATGGATCTTCTTGAGGTGTTATTTATTCCGTAGCTTGCTCTGTGTCACATACCTGTAATGAAAAAGAAAAAAAAATCAAAATTAAATTTTCGTTTCAGTTTAAAAAGTTTTTAATATTTGATACATTTATAAACTGATTATGATATTGCATAAAATACTTTTGATATTGTGTGGTATTTTTTATGTTTAACCTACTTCTGAAATGGTGGAAATAGTTTGAATGAATGCATCGCGTGAAAGGTGTAGAAATTGTGGGAGTTGGAGCTATTGGTCAACTCTTAGACGTTCGTTTAATGTGAAGAAGTGGATTTAAGAGATCCTATTTGACCAATTCTTTAGAGTTCCGACTTTTTAAGAATTCGATCGGACACACTAAACGACGCAAGGAAGACGTTCTCGTAAAATAACATTTGAAGAACGATGTAAACGACTTGAAGATATGATGCTCCTTAAAGAAATAACTTAAATGATTTTCGATTCCGTGTGCCTTTGCTTACGAATGGAAAATTGTGTAAATATAGAAGTTATCTGTAATAGTTCTATTAATGGACAATTTAAAAACTGATTTTAAAAACAGAGTTTTAGATGTTTTAACTGGCAGTTATAGTAAAGCGTTCTATGGAATTTTTACTGTTTTTCTTGATATCTTCAATTGCGCGGGATGTAATGACAACATTACTTGGTTAAAGTAAATATTTTATAATTAAAATTGAAATGAAGAAATATTACTCTCTCCCTGTTAGTAAAGCCTTTAGTTCCGCGACGGTTACTAATTCAATTTCCCTCCACAATAGCCGTAATAAACGAACCACGCTTGTCACACGTCCAATTCCTGGAACATTCCACGGTGCGCGGCCTGACTCGTACCGCACCTTAGCACGGGGAATGGGCAGAGAAATTTAATCTATTTTCAATTATGTTCCAAACAATATAATTCAAGCTAACCGGCAAGCCAGCCGATGGCCGATGGTACCTTAAAGGAACCAACACCGAGGGACCCTGGTGTGGTGAATCATATAATCC
>KZ069819.1:21619-35628 GCA_002091845.1 Anopheles cracens
GTCCCGTGCTTTTCTCCAAGATGCTGCTACCTAATCCGACCGCTATTGTAGTAGCAGCGAATTGTCCGTCATTAAAGTAAAGTCGACAGAAGCCACGGTGGAGGGTGTGAAAATGCCTCTTTTATAGCAAAAAATATATGTATATGTGTATCACCCTGCCGGGTTCGCGACACTAAACGCGTCCGCTTGGACAAACAATGGCGGACCATCGGCTGAAATAATTTGATCCCAATTTGATCCGGCTCGAGCCGGTATCGATCGAAAGCGCCGGGAGACGTTGATTGGATTGGATCTGGCACACGGGTCGGTGCGTGGGGGCTGGGATGGCTGGGAAGTGGGATTTGTTTTATTTGATTGTTTCGCGTTTAGGGGAATTCCCGCCGGGGAAGATGGTAATGTTGCTAATGTTGTTTTTTCCACTTTCCATTTGCTGGGAGGTCTCCTGGGGAGGCTTTGCGCCAGAGAGTTATAAACCCTTCCGCTAATGACCCGCACGGACGCCTTCGGCAGGTCGCCTTCAATCGAACCGGAGACCGGGCTAATGGTGATGCAATGCGCTCGCCGGTGAAAACTTTCGGTATCGCGAGTGTTAAAGCGTACCAATTAATCATGATAGCATGGTTAGCGGCGAAGAAACGGGTTCACGGTGTGCGAGCGTTGAACATTTATTTTCCGCTCTTTTGGATGCATCTTTTCAATCCTGAATCGGTAACTGATTTCCCCTGCTTAGTGTATATTTTATGGCACGCTTATGGCAATTTTTTTATAGCAAATGCATACTTTAGTTACGTAGGACAACTGTGCGAAATTGCACAAGATTTTCGGAAGACAAATGACACTTCGAATAATGAATGGATATAAGCAACTATAAAAAATAAATAAACGATCCAATTCGTAAGTAAGTTGCCATAAAGTCCTCTATAAAGTCCTATAAGACCTTTCCACCTGCCGGATTACCGTGCACCAATATTAATCTGATTTGATGCTGATTGCCTTTGACAAGCAGGAACTGTTACCGAATTGTTCGGCGAAAGGTTTACTTATGCAACATCGCTGGCTGCGTTTTAAAACATCCCAGCAGTGCGTGGCACGTAAATGCATGTAAAATGTTACACTTCGGCGGTTGCTTTATGCATTTTAAAATAATACACCTTTCACTTTGCTCCGCTACAAAAAAAAAAGAAACGCCGTCGTCTGTTACATTCGAAAATGTACTCCCTTGCACGAAAACGAATCGTAGCACAATCAGCATCTCAGTGGGAGCGAAGCTTTTATCATCCGTCAAGTAATCGACAGAAAATGTTCCTCTTTACATAAGACATAAGAAGCCATTTAAAAGCAGATCTGAAAATGGGTTTCCCTAAGAGCGTAGTGCCTGTGAGGTTTGAATCAATATGACCAAAAATGAGTGTTTACGTCCGAAACAACAAGTTGTTCTGGGTTTTCAATTTCAAAAACCCCATGATCGCCTTAGGGGCGTGCGTCGTATACCGCACCTGGTATTTTGATGAGAAAATCAACATCCCATCACCGAGGGGTCACTTCAGTATACCTTACTTTTGTCCCATAGGAACCGAAATGTTCCCGTGTGTGTTGGTACGTGCAAACTGTGTTTCGGACGGTAGCAAAACAACTGACTTGCCGGTACTTGCTGGCCGAAAAGAGATTTCGTCCGAAATATCCTTGCGACCGGTGGTGTAACTTTTACCGGCTTCCGAAACACACACACACACACAGACCAGCGTTTTTTTCTCGTTCGGTTCACCTCAGTACCTCGTCAAATCTGACCGTTCTGGAGCGGCCGAGTGCTTAATGTAAAGTTTCGCCCTTTTTCGCCCGAAGCCTCTCTCATTACTGGCTGCCATTCGGGCTGTCCAACGCCCCAAAACCCTCCGGGGCTTTCGAGAGTTTCTCGGTGAATGGAAGCCAAAAACATTCGGTGTTTGAGGGAGCGCTTTTTGGTTTGTTTCTTATTGACACCGGCTCAGCGTTTGTTTTTGTTTTTTTGCACATGTACTTCACTTCGAAACTCGCTACTCTTTCACTCCACTTGCTCACTTGCGCACACCACGCTAGGATCGCCTGGATCAGAAGGATAAGAACATGACGGACGTGAACATGAAACCGAACCAGCAAAAGTAACTGGTCCAACAAGTTATGCAAAACAAAACCAAAAAAAAAACGTCCACATTGGGTCATACTTTCGCTTTTTTTCGCTCGTCTACTCGTGTGTGCGGCTGGGGACCACGCTGACGCGCGTTCGTCCCGCAGCAGGACGTGGTCCAGAAATCCTTTCTCTATCCTGAGTTTTTCTCCTCCCAGCGCGGGCGCGCGCAGAAGGTCACCTGGGAACGTGCAGGCGGGGGGATTTATTCCCTTTTCTGTTTTCATCGTGTAACGCGTGTGACGGGTATGTGTGAGTGTGTGTGTGTTTTTAGTTTCTTTCTCCCTCACCCGATGAATACGCACCGTTGGCGAGGGAGTTAACTTTAATTAAAATTCAAGCATCCCATCCATCTCACGTACACAAGGACGAGACTAGCACGGTAAGGGACTCCTGCCTGTGTCCGGGGCCATTTTTCTTACACCCCAGTGGGGCAAACTGAGAATAAGGAGCGCACATCGGGAAGGATTGAGGAAAAAATTATAAATAAAAAAATACGCATCGCGCGGCCCGTAAATCAATTATTTTCTTAAAGAGCTCTCACCGGTGCCCGATGAGGTAATCTCGCTCACACAGCGGGGGTGAGTGTATTTTGATCGTTTAGTCGCGTAGTTTTCAATGAATAAAAATGGCGTAGTATTATAATGAAGTGGCCGAGATTTTGGGGTTCATTCTTGCGGCATGCTTTTTTATGGTAGGTATGCGATGAATTAATAGCATTCACCCCATGTGGTCGAGATTTCAATCGGTGCATTGCTCAAAGGAAATGGGATCTTAGTAGGCCCAACGTGCCCAGCACACCACAACGACAGAGAAATGTGAAGCAAAACATTAATTAGTAGGCGAGGGAAGACAAATGTCAGCCAACCGTGGGGCAAACGCTCCCTCCCCGGGGTGATGTAATTAAATTGATTTGTTTTTCCCGTTGATCCTGTTATCGTTTTGAAGGATATACTTGAGGTTAGCGGGCCCACCTGTGCGGGCCGGGCCTAATCAAAAAGAAAGTATGCGGACGCTTTAATGGCAGGAAATCGCTCCGAAGATAAGCGGGGGTTTAAAGCGCAACTTGGTTTGGTCGTTGTGGATGAAATATGGCGGGGCCGGGAACCGAGGCTTGGGCTCGCCATTGCGCGCGGAACTTGGAACAATTATTCAATTTTATTAAAACAACCTTTTCCCCCTGTTGTGACTTCACTGTCACGGCTTGTCGAGCTTATGATTCGCATTTTAACAGCACACATACTTGGCGTGTGCTCAACGACCGTTGAAATGAATGTTAATATTGACTTTTTTCCTAGCCACTCCATGCTTTATGCTGTATGCTGTGGTCACACTGCCTGGTTTGCATAAGCATTCCGCGCGGAGGCGACGAACACAACGTTGGAACGCGGACGATTGTGTTTGCATGTTTTGCTTATGATTTGCTTCGTAAATAAAATCTACCCCATTGGGTGGCTTCTGCTTTGCGCAGTAGATAACGCAGCACACGCTCGGCGTGTGACATGATATTTAAGTTACTCACCGTGTGTGTGTGTTCCACGTCGCTCCGAATGACGAGGTGCATTGCTGTCCCGCATTCAGGGCGGCGCTGGCAAGAACGCGAGCGATGCAAACAATGCGACTACGACGGTGGTGATAAATCACACAACAAAATAGCAAAACGAGCTCGTGTTTGGTTATCATTTTCCCACCTTTCTTTGTGTGTGTGCGTGTGTGTCCCGGGCGCCGCCTTCGCTTTTCCCCGTTCGTGTTCGATTTCATCAACGCAACGCGCTGGGTCGTACCGTCGCTCGCGTGATCATGTTGAACTATGATTTGGCTTTTGTTACGGTCGCGTAAGGGTCCACCCACCGCATGGGCGCAAGGGATGATAATCTAATCCCGTGCGAATCGCACAAATTTTCGGTTGCGTACGGTTTATTTTCTTGTTGCTGTGTGGTTCGTGGTGGTCGTAATTATTTAATAACGTTTCCCATATCGCTTTCCCACCGGAGGGGGAGAGCGTAATTGGGTTTGAGTGGGTGGGTAGCGAAAAAAAGGGTGTATTGTTTCGTGGGAACGAAAATCTATTTGAAACCAATTTCACCCGATCGTTGACCAATTATCTGGGTGGCTGGTGGCAGGTGATTCTTATCGCCGCGGCACTGTTGGGCTTAAATAACGAGCTTTTTTAATGCTTAACAAGAAGGAAGTTAAACAAGGCGGTTTGGAGCGCGGTTTTGGGAGGGATGTTGAAAGCATTGTGGGAATGTTGTTTCGATTAATGTTTTTGTAGCTAACTATAGGCTGATCTAGCAAATACACCTGCAGTAAACAGTGAGGATTTGAAAAAAAATGTACCTCAGATCATGTATGTAATGTACCTTAGCTTCTCCTATTTACCAAACAAGACAGGCCTGGGCGTTTTGATATAAATTAGGGTCCCAAAAGATGTGTCGATTTGGATTCACCAATAATCGCTTCTAAATTTTGATGATGGACATCTAGTTTTAAAAGCAGCAAATTATCGATTGTATTTGTAAGATGCACTCAATACGAGAAAATTAATAAGAGGTTATTATTTTGGGTTTTTATATAAAAAAGATAAGATTTTGACATCAGATTTTTAAGTCCAAAAATGAATGTCAATGAGGGCCTGTCATGTACTCTGTCTTATTCTCTATCTGTGATCGGTGCTTCTTGTGGATTATTATCAGAATATTGCGAACATCTGAGTGTACAAAGCTCTGTATTGAAAACTGCGTTAGATTTGAGTCAGACTACGCTTCTAATGTCTGACATTTATGTTCGTTTCCTGCTACAGTTCGTAGCTTGTTTGTAGATTTATTGGATCGACATTGAATGCTCTCGCTCTACCGTTGTCATTTTTTTTTAAGTTTTGAAGATTTGAAACTCTAAATTTTCTACGCTTAAAGTTATCTGTGCTTAATAAAGTGTCTATGCTTAATATCGCCATCATTTCCGTCCACTTTTACCATTTTTTTTTACCGCCGAACTCCAATAGACTTTAGGGATTAGCTAAGCATTCTAGCTTTGCGATTTTTCAAGTCTTCCTACCACCTACAAGTTTTCTTGTAGATTTGATTCCCCAAAATTGAAGTACACCAGTCTAAGTGACGGACGGAATGTTGTGAAATAAATTGAAATGGATTCCTTAAGTAGTCCAAATTTATAAAACACTAAAGCAGTTGCTTACAAGCTCTTTGAAGAGATATTAGATTATTGGAGGAAATTGAGCTCTCGATGAGCGTTGTATCACCAGCCTTCCGAGCGTGAATCGCGCTCAAGTCACATTGCCGATTGCCGCACGGCCATTAAATCATTTACCATCGTAAACCGCGCGCTGACACGTGGAATTCAGCGTGGCCCAGTTTGTCCCCGTGGCGCATTGTTCGCCAGAGAGCGAGCGGTTTCAAACAAGGCTCAAATTGTCCTAGTCCACACTTGTGTGTGTGTGTGTGTTTGTGCACTACCGGCCGCGGTTATGTAACCGACGCGAGTACCCCGGTGACAATGGGAGCAACGACAACCGTCCAACAAAGTTCTGCACCGCCGGCACTATTACCTTTCTTCGGCGACGGCACCACAGGCACAATCGAATGCATTGGATCGAGCCAACCACTCCACGATGCCACCCTCGCACCGAGAAACGTTGGAATCGGCTTATGTTTGGTCATGTGCGCCAACAATGTGGCGACCCTTTAGCCGGCGGGGTAAGCCCGCCCGCTCGCTGCACCTGATCTACAGCCGCGTTCAAACACACGCCCGGCCCCGGCACGCCAGCACTTTCGATTGTTGGCGCGATTAAAACGAAATAAAAACCGTAATAAATCGTTCGCCTATTGCTACAGCCGATCCGATGTGTCCCCTGCGCCACCCGCAACCCGTTCCCGGTGGGTGGATAAAATGTTGTGCCGCTCCGGTGTGTTGGCGGGTGAAAACAATGGCGCAATGTTTGGCGAGTGCGGTTGTAAAGTTGTTGTCGTTCGCCCTCCATTAATGTGGCGCACACATTTCAGGTAGGTCGTCCTACCCCTGGGGGCGCTATCAGCGGACCCTTTTAGCGGTGGCATGGGACATGCGACTAAAGAGGTTGCGGTTTTCCCTTCTGGCTCCTCCCCCAGATGCTATCCTCATCAGCCGGCCATTTAGAACGTATTTGATCGGAATTGGAATTGGAAGAAACCGTTTGAAGGTTCCACATGTGTGCCATTTTGTGCTGTTTCCAGGCCGCATCGGTGGCCATCACCATTTCTTCGCGTTGATGATGCTCCATTTCGGTGACCTTTTCCGTTTAGAGCCCACCCTACGCGAGGGAGGCTTTATGGTTGTACAATTTCCTTGTCTAGTGGCAACGGTTTGGACGTTAATGTTTTCTGTGGCGAAAACTTGCACGCCTATTGCTAATGGCGCTTTGTTTGGAAGATATGCAAACAACATCCAGCCCGGCGTAAATTACCACCACTCCCGAGGGAAGGAAGAAGTTGATTTCAGCAGGTTTCAGTGGGCGTAAAGGTCGTCGACGATAATTCGACAATAAATAGCTCCACTCGGGGTGGGATGGCAAAAAGGTGTCGATGGTGCGACTTCTCTCCCTCAAGTGCACCGTAAGTATGCACCTCGCAAAGGGCAATTTCTCCGACACAGCTGAGACGAACAAATAACACCACCCCGTGGGGGGGCTAAGAAAGCATACGAATTCCATTTCCGCACAAATTATTATCATCAATATTTATTCGGCGTGCGCAGTGCGCTATCACCAGCATATCAAATTCTACGACCCTTCACGGCCGGACGGACGGTCGCATTAACGCTCGCAAACGCATTAATCATTGTGAGGTGGCCGGGCGGACGAAATAAAGCGTGTCTCCCCTCCCAGTATTGTCATAAACAGTGAGGCGAAACCAACAGCTAAAAGGATCTGCTCGAGTGAACTATTTTCGTTGCATATTCGATTTCGTGAAAGTATGAGACGTAACATTCGTACGAAATTATGAACAAAAAAACAAGGCAGTGAACAGAAGGAAATGCGCTTGAGATGAATAAATTAAAGCAAAAACAATGGCCCCACACGCGGCCTGTAATTAAGGGGGCACCACCACAACGCCACTGTGGGATAAAGGCGCGATCGCGAACCTTTCCTTCCAAGCTGGTGAGCCCGCTCTACTTGCGGAGTCCCGGGTGAAAGTTTATTCGCCCAAAATAAAGCCCTACCCGGCATCCCGGTTTTCTATGCCCTTCCCGCGGCGATTTATGTAACCCCCGGTGCTCGACATGCCACATTTGGGCTGGGTGCAGAGCGTCCTCGCCGTGGGGAATCTGCGAATGGCCCATCGCGCGCTTAATCGGGCGCACCTTCGCGGATTGACTTGTTTGTAGATTTATTGGATCGACATTGAATGCTCTCGCTCTACCGTTATCAGTTTTTTTAAATTTTGAAGATTTGAATCTCTAAATTTTCTACCCTTGAAGTTATCTGTGCTTAATAAAGTGTCTATGCTGAATATCGCCATCATTCCCGTCCACTTTTACCAATTTTTTACCGCCGAACTCCAATAGACTTTAGGAATTAGCTAAGTATTCTAGCTTTGCGATTTTTCAAGTCTTCCTACCACCTACAAGTTTTCTTGTAGATTTGATTCCCCAAAATTGAAGTACACCAGTCTAAGTGACGGACGGAATGTTGTGAAATAAATTGAAATGGATTCCTTAAGTAGTCCAAATTTATTCTAGCTTTGCGATTTTTCAAGTCTTCCTACCACCTACAAGTTTTCTTGTAGATTTGATTCCCCAAAATTGAAGTACACCAGTCTAAGTGACGGACGGAATGTTGTGAAATAAATTGAAATGGATTCCTTAAGTAGTCCAAATTTATAAAACACTAAAGCAGTTGCTTACAAGCTCTTTGAAGAGATATTAGATTATTGGAGGAAATTGAGCTCTCGATGAGCGTTGTATCACCAGCCTTCCGAGCGTGAATCGCGCTCAAGTCACATTGCCGATTGCCGCACGGCCATTAAATCATTTACCATCGTAAACCGCGCGCTGACACGTGGAATTCAGCGTGGCCCAGTTTGTCCCCGTGGCGCATTGTTCGCCAGAGAGCGAGCGGTTTCAAACAAGGCTCAAATTGTCCTAGTCCACACTTGTGTGTGTGTGTGTGTTTGTGCACTACCGGCCGCGGTTATGTAACCGACGCGAGTACCCCGGTGACAATGGGAGCAACGACAACCGTCCAACAAAGTTCTGCACCGCCGGCACTATTACCTTTCTTCGGCGACGGCACCACAGGCACAATCGAATGCATTGGATCGAGCCAACCACTCCACGATGCCACCCTCGCACCGAGAAACGTTGGAATCGGCTTATGTTTGGTCATGTGCGCCAACAATGTGGCGACCCTTTAGCCGGCGGGGTAAGCCCGCCCGCTCGCTGCACCTGATCTACAGCCGCGTTCAAACACACGCCCGGCCTCGGCACGCCAGCACTTTCGATTGTTGGCGCGATTAAAACGAAATAAAAACCGTAATAAATCGTTCGCCTATTGCTACAGCCGATCCGATGTGTCCCCTGCGCCACCCGCAACCCGTTCCCGGTGGGTGGATCACCAGACCAATCCGATCCGAGGCTGATCAAGTTGAGCTGAATTGCGGAGACAGAACGAGCGAACAGAGCATAAAAAACCCTCTAAAAATTACGTACACCACCGTGGCCGTGGTGTTGAAATGAAGTAATTACTCCCGCATGCGGCCGACACTTGCTGCCTCGCTGCTGGCACTGAAATTCGCAGTGTCTTTAGCCATCAGAAACGTGAGAGCAAACGTCCAGCATTTCCGCCGGAAAAACGATCTCGCACGGCACGGCGAATGGGTTGACCTAAAAACGTTTGTCCCGGTGCCGGTTCTTGAGCATTTTCTTGCCGGCTTGCTCTTGAGGCCGGTTGTGGATGGAACGGGCTTGTTGGACACCTTAAACAAGCCAATATCATTCTCACCCCGCAGGCAACGCTGCCGGCCATAAATCGAGTGTCGCCATTATGCGGTTGACAGCGATTAAAATGCTATTTCGGTGCATTTTACCGTCGGAAACATGCACCAACGTCGTTGCTAGTTTCGCCAGTACACAGGGATGCGTGTTTAACGCGAAGAAGACAAAGAGGGGTTTTTATGCTTTTTAATCAATCTTTAAATACGTTGATTTTTCCTCCGCACGAAAAGCGCCATTTTATGCGAGTAATGATGATGAAACGCGTCATTAATGAAATTTCATTTAAAATATGGCCCTTTTCCGTATTAATTATGTAGCACGTGGTTATGGAGAACTCGCGTAGAACTTCCCAAGAAAAAAGCAGCGTGATAAATAAACGCATCTACTCGGGAAGTTCGACCCAGTTGCTTTGTATTGGCCATCATCCGGCCCGTTTTCCTGTCAGCGAACACAGCGGGTCGTTTTGCGGTTCGTTGGCGGGTTAATTAAGTCCTCGCCGCTATGGCTGCATCCAACGGTGCGGTGTGGAAAACCTGAAGGAAAAACACACTCACACACCCCGGAGGAGAGGGAGGAGAAAACTAAATCGAATTTCACCGAAATTCTTCTCCACATTCTTCGCCAAAGGGTGGGGTTGAGATGAGGTGGGTGAAAAATAGTTAACTTCGCCCGCACTTTCTTTCGCCCCAAACGGCACCGGCGGGAAATATCGCACAACCGGCACCGTCCCGTCTCGCCGGAGTCGGTGATGCGTGCCGGAACGGTTGCGGTTGAACATTGTTTTAAATAAATTCACTAACGAAGCGATTTCACGGTTCGGCGGTGGGCGGCTGTGCAGGTCTCGTGGGCCAGCGGTGGCGAAGAAAGCTTTATTGACTCCCCGGTCTACGAGAGTGTGTGAGAGAGAGAGAGAAAGAGTTTCGCAAACGGCCTTCCGACCCGTGTCGAGCAATCGCATACGATCGCTGACTCGATCGTAGCCTGATGCTTGCTGCCGATTCGGGTGAATCTGAGCTTCCAGCAGCGTTCGGGTACTCAACCAAGAAGCTGCTCCAAGATTGGTCCGAAAAGGCGTAAAGTTTACAACAACCGCCCGGAACGACGCACGGCGTACGAAGCGTAGCGGTGCTTCTGCTCGGTGTATTTTATATCCGAGCGATGTTTTTTTCTGTGCTGTTGTTTTGTTTTTGGTTCGGTAGAGTCGAAACGAGTGCAGTGTAAAGTGATGTAATCGCTCGTCGTAAAAGCACGGCTTGTGGAGAGCCAGGAAAGTGAAAGTTTCGCGGTGGTGGTTCCGCGTCATCCCGTGACATTATGGAGCGGCAGCAGCCTCCGTCAGCTCATTACCAGGGGCACTTTAAAGAGTCCCTTGGACTAGTTCTTTCCCACCGGAGACCGGAAGCGGCGAAGAACTCGGTGTCCCACTGACGTACTTGACATTTTTGTTTAGGAAGAGTGGGAAGTAGGTTCATTTTTTCTCTCGAAACTACGTAGAACAGCTGTACCGAACATAAGAAACACTCAGAGGAAGTTTCCGTGGTTGACCGAAAATGGCACTGAAAGCCCCCCTAATGAAGTCCGACATTCAGCAGCCCCACATCAAAAGCCTGTCCGAAACCTGAGGGGCCAAAACGTGACCAGCTCGCGCGTTTGGTGTAAAATTTTGCACTCATTTGTGCCGCGCGCGCGCGGTTGCGCAATGGTTACGCAAACGCCGGCGTACCGTTCCAATTTCGTTGACCCGACCGCGCACCCCGGGTAACTACGTTCTGGCGATCCCTTCGCTTCCCAGCAAAACAGCGACCCTTCGCGTGTGTCGGCGCGTATGTCCTTGCAGCCGGCGAGCTGGCACCGAAATACGAGCCGCAGCAGGCAACTTTCGAAAATAAAACGGTTAATCGAACGGTGGAAAGTGTGCGATGAAATGCGCTTTGAAACGGGGGCCGTTAAAGCCGGACTTGATTGTTGGAATGGCGGGTATGACGATTTTCAGATTGGCGTCGAAGGATTTCCGCTCCCAAGGTTCCAACAAAAAAAAACGTAGTCCTAGCCGCCGCAGCGAAGTTGGCGGCCGCGAAGTTATGTCAAAGTTTCTCGGAACGGGAATATTTTTTTACGTCCGTTTACTTACGGCTGTTCCTCGAGCGGAAACAGAAGACCGGCACCACCGGAAAGACAACACCGAGTCGCCGCCGAACTCACGCTGTAAGTTAAATATCGCCGGCTTCATACCTGCAAGAGAGGCAAAGTAGAAGAAAAGTTAAGCAAAGTGTGTATGTGTGTGTGTGTGTTTTTGTGTTGTTGCTGTACAAAAATGTGTCAATTTTGGGTTCGAAAATTTCGTTCGATGACAGAAATAATTGCCAGGAGAATAAAACCGAGCGGTTGGAAAAAGAAAAACAGTTTTTTTGCATGGTTCTGGAGGCCCATACTCTCACATTACAAGGCCTACTTGCGTGCGTGCTCGTCTCCAAAGGAACCGCAGCTGAGTGGACGTGCAATGAGGCTCAAAATGGCAAAAAAACGCGAATAGAGGCACCGTAGTCGATGGGACGCGACGGAACCGATGAAGCGCGGTAGAGATTTCGAATCGGGTGGGGCAGCTGCAAAATTCGGTCAGTTCCGCTCGATGGGTTTCCAACGGGCGCAGCGCCTGGCTGTCACACTGCAGGGCGAAAGCGAAAGCGTTCTTTCGAAGCACTACACGTGGGCGCTCAATGGACCGTGTGCGCCGGTTATGTCAGCGTTGACAACTGTTTATTGTTGTGCGCTTTCCTGACGTCTCCGGAGTACGTTTCGGGCGTCTCGTGGGTGGATGCGTTGGTGGGTTCGAACATTTGCTTACGGTAGAGTATTAACATTCACGGTGTCATGCGTTGTTGGTTTATCTATCGAGGAACAAAACGAGTAGAACTCGACCGGGCGCTTAGACTACATTAAGTCATCGATTCTGAGCGCACACGGAGCGCTCACTGGGTGAGCAAGTTCCTAGGGACCCTAAATCTGGCGTACCGTGGTCGGGGCCATTTTTTACCACTAACACACCAATCGGAATCCCGGCCTGGTACGGCTCGTACGCTCACGCTTGAGGTTGCGATCGTGTGCAATAAATTTTCCGCGCCCTCTCGGGAAACGCGCTGTACCTTATTCCATGTACGGTGCGGTAGTGCCACCCTCACAAGTCCGCCGCCGACATTGGAGGGAAAGCCATTTAGTAGGGCTTTCCGACCGGTCACCGGTTTGTCTGCAAACACCCACCCAAACACACACACACACACACATCGGCAGATCAATGACACGCGCACTGAGATTTAGGGCCAGCGCTTGGGTTCGGTTTTGTATGTCTGACCCAATTGTTGAAGTTCTTGCGACTGAACTTTAAAGCGAGTATATTGCAGGTCGCAACGTCTAACTTCTCGTGCTTCAACCGCCGGTAGATGGAGTAGCCGCTACTGGAGATTGATGGCGGGATAGCTTTCGAAGTGATTCAAAGTGTACTTAGATCCTATCACTACCGTTGACTTCGGCCCATCAACGACTCGTCGTCAGGGCAGATTTCGAACAGACATCCAGGTGCCGCGTGGGTTTTACTCATTATTTACCCCGAAAAGCAAATCCAATCTGAAGCTTTGCGAGTGTGCGTTTGTGTGTGTGTGTGTGTGTAGGCGAGAGTGTGCGCTCGCGCGCTCATGCCCATTAGCAACAGTTTCTCCGCCACGCTCCCTTCCCCTTATGTCCGAGCGTCCGGTGCGTCCACGTGGCCGCCGATGGGCGATTAGAGCCGGCAATTAACCTTCCGATTCCCTAACCTAGGCCAATCCGGCCCGTGTTCCTATCCGGCTCGGTGCGGTTCGCGCTGCCGAGCGAAGCAAAGCGCACGATTGCGGCTGGGTGCATTAATAAATATTTATGCTCTCAGTCGGATCACACCGCTCACGGTCATGGTGCAAAATTCTACCGTAATGGCAGCTGGGCAGCGGCGTGGGTGAGCGTGGCTGAGCGTTAATCCCACCGTTCGCTGCTGTGCATGAGCTCCAGGGCAAACGGTACGCCCGGTGGATGACCAGCTGCTGTCAGGCGCGGCTATAACAATCATAATAATCATCATTTAAATAAACGCAACGAGAGTGAACTGCGACCATTTCCTGGGATGCTGTGTGCCGCTACGTCTGCCGTTCCCATGGGAACCACAGGGGGAGTTATCGAACTACTGCTGCTAATGTGCCGAGGCTTCTGTTTCGTAATTTTGCGCACTAACGATAAAATACTCGCAAAGCCTATAGGCCACTGGGCCTTTATGACACACGGCACACGACGGCGGAAGACGATGGCAGCCTTATCTCGACGCCTGGGCTTTGTCGTGCGCTCTCCGGAGACACGGTGCGGAGGAGGAGTTATTAAGATTAGTTGAAATGAATTCAACAATAAATTGCCCGCGGTCCTTGAGGGTAATTATAAGGTGAGTGAGGGAAGTCGACTGCTAATTTATCTATCCAGGGCACTCGCTCGCTGCTCGGTGCGTTCTTGGAAAGCTTGGAGCAGCAAATGGTGATCTGTGATTAAATTTGCCTATGACTGTAGCTTTCAGCACATTTTGTAGACCTATTTTAATAATAAAAATAAAGCCTCTTTGCAGTTTCGAATTTGCTTGTAAGCAAGCGGATATGTATCATAGCAAGCAGCGCGGTTTGTTTACCGAAAGCTTAAAACAAGCAAATTTGCTTGATCATTTCTTTTCTTGCCATTGTTTACAAACCCCTCAACGTCCATTCAAAGTATCTGGTACGCGTTTTTGTCGACGATCGCTGTTTTTTTTTTGTAACGATAGCAGTGGGTGACTAGTTTTTTGTTTGGATCG
>KZ069819.1:35638-52294 GCA_002091845.1 Anopheles cracens
GTTCGCGTTCCAAGCCGGCGGTTCACCTTTGGGTGAACTCGGTCTCCCCGGAGATCTTGTCGATTTGCAGGTTTGTTTTTGCAGGCATTGCGAAATAGTTATTGAATTTAAATTAGATTGTGCAACCACCCGCTATGTCACGGCGTGTACCGAGCACCGTTTAGGAAACCGAATCCCTGCGGCATATCCAGAAGTTCGTGGAAGTGACTTTGGGGCCCAGGTGGTAACAGAGTGCGGTGGCCTTCGCGCACAAGCCGTGAGCAGTGAGCTGATTTGTAGGAACTGGTGTACACTGCTGGTGCCTGTGGCTTTAATGTCGGTGTGGGCATGCGCGCTGAACTCGGCTGTAACCGTGTGCCCGTGCCGGGTTCGTGGAACATCGAACGGAATTTCCTTGCCAAGCCGACAACCTGTTCGTTCTAAGGCGATCCGGATCTGACGCTGCAACAGACGACATTCTTTACGGCGCAAGAAGACAATCACTGGAGCAGGCGGTGCGAAGTGTTGCAATGTCACCCGAACAAGATTTACATAGTTTTCGGTTCACCTCACTCGATCGCGCGGCGCACAGAGCAGATATGGCGGACCGTCGCCTGCGAGTCGTTGATTACAACGGCATGAAGTAATCTTTCTCTCTCACCTGCGAGCGAAAATGGTCGGGCCCGAATCTGGTTCAAGGTTAATTGAACGGTGGTAAACAAAGCGGCAGTGTGCCGGAGCGTGAAAGTTGTCCCTATCCCGGTGCGGACTCGCGGACATCGCGGGTCCTGCCGGGTCGCTCGTTGCGGTCGGTTAAGCAACGCCAGCCAACTCAACACGACATATCAATGGCGCGGCTAAGATGCATGCCGACTTGCGCCGTTTGCCTTTCCTCGAGTCTCTCGAGACGGCTGTTCGTTGTTCGGCCAGTGCCCGGCGGGCAGCATAAACACTAAAGATCACTTAAGCACGCGATCCGTTCAGCGTATTAGATCTGATTTAATCTTAAACTTTAAGCTTAAAGGCGACTTCAGGGCGTGCGGGTAAAGTTCACGTGCAAGAACGACTCGTGCGAGCGGTTCTGGTGCTCCATTACCGAGCGAGGAACGAGTTCGCTCCGAATTCGAGCACTCAAACGGGCTTTCGTAACACCTTCTCCAAAAGCTTTCCTATTAAGTTGTTTTGCGTGTTTTCTTTTTCACTAAATCGTGCCGCCCTCGGAATGGGGTTCGTAAATTTCACACCCTTAAAACCAATAAAATCGCGTTAGTTTGACCGGCGTGGCAGGTTGCCAGGTCGCTAAATTGTGGAGCCGGGTAATCAAACTTAATCGATTTATGTTCAAATGTTCCGTGTGCCGGCGAAGGCCGGCCCATTGTGTGTCGGCGAGTTATGCAAAATCGAGCGCATTTTTGTGAAGATTTACGGCCGCCTCTCGGCTGTTCGGATCGCACCGTACAGGGTGATTATGATTTAAAGTTATTTTTTCTTTCTTCTCTCCCTTGATGCGGATGGTGCAGCAACGGCGATTTGTAGCGCTGGCATATGCGGCCGCTGCTAATGGGAGGTGTTAGGAGCAATTAAAACGTTACCGACGAACGGAGCGAAATTCGTTACGCCAGACGACTCGGTTGGCCAACAGCCGGGGTTCATCGTTTTTGGCGGTGGTTTAACATCCTGCGGGTGAGATTGTTACGTGCTGCGAATTTAAGATGCCGCAAACCGTCTCAGAACCGAAACGACTGAAAACTGTGGTTGAACCCCAAACCGCTTAATGTCGTTGAGGAAGCTAGAATGATTTCGAGTGTTGGGGCGAAATTTGCACATAAAAGAGTTTAGCGTGTAGTGATTGCAGTGCACAGGAGGTTGTGGATGTAATTGTGCTGGCGGAAAAAATAGGTTAGCCAAGAAAACTAATAGTAGAAGACCGTAACGTGTCATTTTTGACGAATTAAAACTATTATTATGAATAGCGCTTTTTGAATATAAACGATTTGTAGCCATGATGATGTTTTAAATACTTTATTGCCATCTGTATAATAATAGACAATCGCATACAACGGTTAAAAAAACATTCAAGCAACACGAAAGTTGAAGATATTTGTTATATCCAAAGATCCTGCCGTCAATTGTGCTCTTGGACAAATAATAGAAATAGAGACTCCCAAAAAGAGATGAACTCTTAGAAGAGTGCTAAATGATAATGTTTTCACAGCTCACAAAACACTTTTGAAAACTTTCTTGCCAATGTATAATAACAGACAAACCCATACAACTTAAAAAGACCTTACAAGCAGCAAGAATGTACAAGATATTAGCAATATCCGCAAAATGATGTTGTTAAAAGATTTCACGAAAGTTCACTCTTGTATCTTTCGTTAATTGGGGTCAAAAAGAGATGAACTCCTTGAAAAATCCTATGTCAAATGCCTGTTCGACAAAAATAAGTATAAAAACAACAGAAATTTGACACGTTTGAACGCATACTTAGCATACGGATCCTGTCATTGAGACTATATGAAAGGTCCCATAGCCCATTGCAAAGTTGAGCTTAATTTCCTTGCACAGCCTACTTTTCCTGACGTTGAAATGCACTGTCTCGATGCCTCGCCCCTTCTAGCGAAACAACTTTCGGAGCAACACTGCCCCTCTATGCAATAACTTCAGGTTATAGGAGAAGTCGTTCTCGACGTTGATTAGGATGGCATGGGGAAGCCACCGGGCCGGGTGCGGCGAGGCGCGGTGAAGGTAACTATGCGTCGGATGTGATCAATTAATGAGCATTACTGCTGGTGCTCGCCCAACACCGCCACGCCGGTGGTCAACCGTGCGGTGGCACCGATCGAACCGGATATTGCCCCTGCCAGGGCCTCCCACTCGGGGTGGATCTAGTTCGAAAGGCGTTATGGCTAAGCGTTGGCGCGCGCGATCCGCTGTCGATGCGGAACCGGAGCGGTCGAAGTTTCACCCGAACACACGCACATTTCCATCCCTCGCATTTCCTACCAAGACTAATCCAATAAATGGATGAAAAAATGGATTATTCAAACCCCCGCGCCGTGAGCAATTAAGCAACTTTAAGCATTTGCCCCTCTCGCCGGGGTGAGCGGTGCGGTTGTAAAATTCATGATCCCTTCCAGTAACAGGATTCCTGAGGAGGTCTGCCTCCGTCGAAAAGTTAAACGAGCGTACGAGGTAAATATTCGGTACCGAACGATAAATAAAGATAATAAGCCGCGAAAAACATACACCGGAATGATAAAACTGGAGCTACTTTTTAATGGCTGGGCGGTGGGCCGAGCGTGGTGAGGGGTGGAAAGAGGCGAGGCGGAACTGGTTCGGTGCAAGGAAAAGAACACCGGCCAATTTGTTTTGCGTGCCCGCAGCGTGCCGTGCGTAACCGGCCGGGGCCGGACGACATGCTGCAGGAGGCCTTCACGAGCTGCGCCTGGCAGACGGCGGCAGGGGCGAAAGCTTCGTAAATCGGTTGGCCTAGAAATGGCGATAACTGTGAAAGAAAGATGCGAGCGATACGAGGGCAGCTAGGTCGACAGGCGAAAACCGGCGTACCGGCGCGGTCGGGAAGTTTCGGGCCTCGGAAGAAAGCAGTAGTGTGTGTCGTTCAACACAGTGTGGCGGCAAAAAAAAAACAAACGGCAAATGATTTATCGCGATTCACCCCTTCCCGGGGGATGAATTAATCAGCGGAAAATGAATTTTAATATCTGTGTGCGCAATTTATCGACCCCGAGCAAATTGAGTGCTTACTCCCGAAGACCTTCGGCAGGGTAGTAAATCAATCGCGATTTGTTAAAAGCGCATTCTCGCGTGTCAACTGCCACATTCCAACTGCGAATCGCGACTACATTGTAGCACAATGTGCAATTTGCACGGAACAGATAGTGCACCACCGCCCGCAACCAGTTCTGGTATAACCCAGGGGCAGAACGCCCGCAGGAGTTCGGTTTTGCATTTCTAGCTCCACTTTTAAACCGGTCAAGTTCAACGACAACGCACTCCGAACGGTCACACGCCACGCCACAAAGCCTGTTTCCTGTTGCGACTAGAGTGCGGGTTAAAACAAGAGGAACAGATTGGAATGCCCCGTGGAGCACTTTTTTTCTCCCCGAGATCGCAGAAATCTACAGTTAGAATCCTGACACCTGTCCGCTACAGTACGGCGACGTTGGGGGAAAAAAAGCCCTGATGACTTTCGCTCCGTGAGCGCAACGCTCAACGCCTGTCGGTCGCCTGTGGGTCGTCCACTTTTCCACAGCACTTTTTTTCTCCCCGAGATCGCAGAAATCTACAGTTAGAATCCTGACACCTGTCCGCTACAGTACGGCGACGTTGGGGGAAAAAAGCCCTGATGACTTTCGCTCCGTGAGCGCAACGCTCAACGCCTGTCGGTCGCCTGTGGGTCGTCCACTTTTCCACGAAACAAAAAAGCATCGCCAGCGCAGCAGCTTTGGTTTTCGCTTAAATGTCACTCACGGCACGGCATCGTGATGGCAAAAAACGAAACTCGCCTCCTCCGATGACAGATTCCAAACAGGCGAGCGAGTGTGCGACTGTTCTCGCCAGCCGGTCGCCGTCATCATCAGCACGGCGTTCTGACCTAACTCAATAAGGCCGGCCAGCGACAAACGAGAACGTGGCGACGGGTGCGCCAAAAGCCGGACTTCCACCGCGCGTGCCCGTCTGAAGTCCCACTGACACAATTAACGTTTCGGCTAGCCCGGAGCCGGTTGTTCCATATTTTGACGTTTTCCGGTTTCTGCGACGTGGTCGTGGAGGGAACCTGTTTTTGGCGTTCGATCCCAGAACGGGCCTGGTTCGCTCCAAGCGAGTAACGGACGCTGCGTGGTGTGGCTTGATGAACTTATTCAACACCTGCCGAGCGTCGGATCCCTTGCACGCGTCCGTTTTCTTCTTCAGTGCGATGGTGAAAGATATATGGAATGTGTGCAGGGCAGTAAGGTTTACGCTTGATGGCGTTGGTTTTAGTTTAGCTCTCAATCGAGAAAGAGAGGGAGAGAGAGAGAGAGCACCGTTATTGATTGAACATCGGGCAGGAGTAGCTTTTATTGGGAGAGTGTATGTTTTTATTGATAGGCCGCAGCAGGAAGTGCACCTATGCGAACGGCACCTTAATAAGTTGAACTGTTTAGCATCTTTCTCTCGCTCCCCCTATTGGTTCGGTAGCCTCCGGTTGGCCTCTATTTCTCCGATTCTCCGGTCCGTTCTCCATCCACGTCCACGTCCATGTTTGTTTTAGGTGGGCTCATTAAGGTGGCTATTGATTTTATCCTCATTAGCGGGCGATCGAGCGAGCCAAACGGCACAACTCGCTCGATCGCTCAATCGGCTCACCGGTGCGGCGATGCGGCGAGGCGTGATCTTCGCCCTCGCCTTGAAGCCGGGTAAATAAAGCCCCTCGCTCACACTGCACGCGGCTTCCTGCACACATGAACCGGTGTCATCTAATGTATATTCATGAGATGAGGCTTGAAGTGAAGATATTAAAAAACACACAGACGCGCCTTGCTGGACACAACTTTCGCACTCGACGTACACATCGAGATGGAACGAGTTATAGGGTTCGGGTCAGACTCCTGTTATGTTTGTCATAAATTATCGTGAGATTTATATGGAAAAATTAACAGCACCGTTGCCGCTGAGATTGCCATTTCAGTTTTTATCAGTTGCAATTATACTCATTTGTAAAAGTCACTCGAATGCTTCTGTTTGAAGCTCTTGCCTCGTAGCATGCAGTTTCAGGAACCGAAAACTGTATTGTCAACAAGATTTTCAATTGAATTGGAATTGATTTTCAACACTTCATACGAAACACACTGCATAATTGTTATTTGGATTCTTTACCCAGTGGAATTGCGCTGTTTGGAATGTTTGGGATATCTTCCAAACTTAGGTTTGCATACTTCACGAGTCGTTTTGTACGAATAAACCTATTATAAAGTGTTTAAATACATTTCAATGACATAGAAATCATTTTTGACGCTATGATATAAGTCTTTTGCGCCAAGAAAACCCTGTACCACGGCAACGCAAGCATAGCATTTGAAGTAATGGTTTACTCCGAACCATGTACCACTTTCGCATCCGTCATATTTCTCTCAGCAGAGTTGCATCGTCTCCTACGATCCTGCCGATGCAGTACGTGCCGTCGCGGCCCAGACCAGCCGTCTCGGTTTCGATTAACGACCGCCGGTCGGGCCTTCCGGACTTTCAATTATGGCACGGCGGACGGAATTTCTGCCTTCCGGAATGTCCGTAAAACGTAAAATGGCTTTGCGGTGCGGGAAAGATTTTCCGCTTGCGTCAGCCTTGCGTCTCGTTTGGCGGGATTCCCTGAGTGCGCCGAGAGAATGCGCTGGTCGTGGTGCTGGGTTACGGATACGAATTTGTGGAGTTCTTTGGAGTTTTCGTCAGTTGAAGGAGTTTTACGGCGAAAATGTGGCTTATGGAGCAGGGAGAAGTGAATTCTCCCCACGGAAAGTAATTCCAACTGGTAATTAATTGAAGAAAAACTCACTGCGTGTACGTAGCACAAACTCACGTATCTGCTTCTTGTGCATATCTGCATAACAAGCGTACTTACTAAGGAATGGTTGGGAAAGTTTTGTCTTCAAATTACCTGCAAATAAAAAAAAGCGATAACGAATAATTAATAAAGAGTTGTTCAACGTTTTCTTGAAAATTATCCTCCAAAAGTTTGTCCTCCAAAAACAATACAAATTTCAACGTTATTCAAGCAGCGCAGGTCCGTGTTATTTACGAGCGAGTGCATAAAACTCAAACGTGCCATAATTTTCTTCACCCTTTCGAGCGTAATAAATTCGCCGGCTTCCGGTTCTCCGGGTAGGCGAACAATAGACCCATATCATGCAAATTATTATGACCCCCGTTTGCAAATTGACCACCCACCCGGGCAAGCACACAAGTAACCCTAACGACACATAAATTGCCACCGGCTAATCCGTATCAGTAACGAGAGGGACGGCTGGCAAAGGTTGCCACCTGGTCCGAACAATCGTTACGGTGCATAAAATGATTGGCATTATTGTTTTTTAATAATTAAATTACAATCAGACCCCGGGATCTTAGACGGTAAGCCAGGACGGGTTGCCGTTCATGTCGCGGTTCCATTTCCTGCGAACCGCGCCACCTCCTAATGGCAAAGGCGCCACCCGCTAGAATGGCCCAGATTCCAACCCGAGCTGTGTGAGTGTGTGTGTGAGTTTGTGCTGGAATGATTATGTTCTCTGGAGCAATCTCGGTGCCCGGTGCCGTGCGGCATTAATGGGCACTCTCCGATTGCACGGTGCAAGCGTGTTCTGACACGTTCTCCCACGGTGGGCGCCATTATGGACCGTTTTCCACCCGACGGGCACGGTCCGATATGGTACCGCACAGGGGACGTGCCGACGGACGTGGTTGGCTGTGGCGAACGTTGGCACTTATCCGCGACCGATCCGTCGTCCGGCTACCTGTTGACAGGCGAAGGAATGCGCCAGGCTCCTTTCTAGATCCAGTCCAGCTGGTAAGAATCTCGCGCGAAGCCACCTGTGTCGAGATCCATAACAAATGAGCAGTCGTGAGGTCACACACGCTACGCGGGATGTGTTGACGACTACCGGGCCAGATGTCGCGCCGTGGAAGCGGAGTCGCTTCCCATAGCTGAATCCCTCATTGGACTCGCTGATCGTGAGTCGAGCAGCTGGGCAAGTGAGACAACAAACAGCAGAAAAAAAACACGGATCGATCCGTATACTAAAAAGGAGTGGGCACTTGAAGGCGTTCTCCGTCACGACATTTTATTATTTTATTATATAGCGTATAATTGTGGCGTAGCACCAGGTGCTGCTGCTGCTGCCAGTGCCACCGCTGCCTACTTAAGCCTAAAGCTCAATCGTGGACGCCTTTCGATTGTTCGATAGGAAGGTTTTGTGTTGTTTATGTACCCACTGGCAGCCACTTGGTGGAGCTAGCGGTACGTTTAGCGTTTGTTTTAGTCGGCCTCAAGATCGTTCACTTGGCTGTAAACTCTTGGCATCGTACGAGCGTATACAGGACGGCACAGGACAGACGGAAAGCTGAAGCCGTCGTAAAATTATAGCTTCACAGTCCCAGCCCCTTCCCAGCGTGGAGTGGCGGGCCATGAAGAAACACTTTAAGCGGAGTTCTAATCGCTGCGCTGGACATATTTTGTGGTCAATTTTGCTACTGCTGCTGGTAGTGCACTTTTCCCTCTACCACTCGCTGGCGCTGGCATGTGAAGAAGTTGGAAAAAGTGAACGAGCCCGTGAACTGAGACGGAGCGCACGAGGAGGAACAAAAACACTGGAGAACTGCTTTTTCCCTGCCTTTTCCATCTGCTTTACGATATGCTTTTCAGGGTGCATATCAGGCCACCGTACTCGGTAATTGCACGCTGCGACTGGAGGAGGACACACACAAAAAAACTCCCATAATGTCTTCATTTGTTAGCCGATGCCGGTGCGCCAAGTGCACGCTGTAAGTGAATTGACCGTTTCTGGCGTGAGGACCGCAAGTCCGCAATGGAAACAAATGGATTAATAAAGTTGGACATTTTTTCCCTCCGACAAACGTCGGCTGCGTTCGGTGCTGGAGCATATTTGTCTTCACGAAAGCGACACTCTTATCTCGGGTTAAATGAACCTTTCAAGGGCTTTAGTGTAAGATGTGCGTTTGATAGAAATCTTAACATAGTGGTTTAATTTTATTAAAGTATTTTCTCTGGAAAAAATGTTTTCATCAATATCCAATATCAATATCCATAAAAAAATTATACTATAACTCGCTTAGATAACATAAAATCAGCAGCAGCAATTCAAATTTAGTTATTTTTTACACACAATTTAAACATATTTTTTGGCAAATTAAATTTATTATCACATTATTTTATTCTGGTTTTCATTTTCATTTTTTAAATATTCTTGTAATTTTCCATTAGCATGTTTCAAAGTGGATAATAAATGAGTACAAGGCTTCGATTTATTTCAATTCCTATATTTTTTCTCGCTTTTTAATTGATGATTGTATTTTTGTTCAATATTGAAGAATTTTTGCCATTCGCTTAACATACTGTTAAAAAACATAAAATAATTATGTTTTTCACTCAAAAAATCACTTTAGACGGATAAAACCCAACGCAAAACGGGAAATTGTACATCACCTGGAGGGCCTCCCGGTGGTCCCTGTTGGTGGTACGCCGTTGGCGCCGCTGCTGATCGATAAATCTGTACGGTTCGCTTGTAAGTTATGGGCACTCCGTTTGGTGGCTGCCGTCGCTGCCCGATGGGAGAAGACTCTCGCATTCGTTCCACGTTTTCACGGGCCTGTCGAAAGGTAAAATATGTACGCAGCGCTTTTCGCAGTAACCAGTGGCGCGCACGCACCGGGAACGGAAGTTCAAAAATGTGAATTTGTCGACATGTACTGCGAAAGTGAGAGGGATAATGATACATGGCGCGAGAGAGAGACATGGAAGCCGCCCCGAAAAAAAGAAGCTTAACTCCCGGCTCGAAATAACATCTGTCACACGTACGCCGGAACGGGCGTTTAAGTAGGCGATGGGACCGGAATGCTAATGTCCGTCGAACGCGCTCGGAACATGGATCAAACAACGAACGAAACGGGAGAGCGACACACACACACACACCGATGTATTGTTCATGCTCCATCAATGGACAGCGAAATGACAGCCGTGGGGCACACGGTAAACAATTTGTTCCAACATCAATAATTGTCGATCGATCTCGGGCCGAATCCGCCGTGTGCCGGGTAGGTGAAAAATCAGCTGCACCGAACGAGGGGGAAAAGCGAAAGTGAAATGGTGAACCGTCGCGCGTCAACACCTCCTCCGTGGGTTGATGATGGCCGATTGCGGGACTGGTTTGAAAGCGGGTGAAATAATTTCATTTTATAATGAGCTCACACAACAAATAACCTGCCCGCGTTCGGTTGTGGATTATCGAGTTTTGTGAATTACGAGTGTGTGCGTGGAAGATGTGACCAACCCGGAAGCTGCTAATAATTGAGCGGAATTAAATGAAAACATTGATTTAACGAGCGAAAACGATACAAAAAAAAACAACTCGGAAAGACACATATCGCACAACAGAATCGCAAGCAACTCGATGGGAAAAGTCACCACGTTCGCCAGCGTAAAATTATGGAGTTGTTTTTTTTTTGGAGAAGAACGTGTATAAGAAACACTCTTCAGGCTGCCGACACTCAACCATTTCGCCGGGGTGATGATTTTATGGGCAAATTTAATCAAAATCGAGTCACTCCGGGCTGGCGGGTTTTGGAATAGAAATTTCTAAATGGATCCCCCCGGACGTTGGCCCGGCCCGTTTGGTTGTTTTCGTCAAACTCATTTGCACTCAGTGTTGGCACGGCGTGTTGGCGCGTTGGCCTGGCAGCGCCGTGGAGTGGAAGGCAAACAAGAACGTATCGTCCACCGCGCTGGCATCGTTGGCTTCCGGGGCCGGCAGTGTGGGAGAATGTCTTCCAGCCGTGTGCCCGTTGCTGCAGCTTGCCGGCAAGCCGGGAACGTTAGTGGTGTCAGGCTTGTGAAATGTGTCTCTTGGAGGTTGAGCGGGTATCAGATGTTTCGGAGGCTAGACCAATGCGATTGTCGAGTGGTAAACAGTGGAGGTGAAAATTGGATTCACTCGTACGACTCGTATTGTGAGTTGTGCGCGTGTTCTACCTTTGGCCTTTGGCGAAAGTGATTGCTTTTGCTGCATTTGATTCGAATGCTTTCTTGTGTTTGTAATTGTGTTGAAACGATTCTGTTGTGAAACAGCATTTTTCATTATCTTCATCAGCAAATTTAATTTGGTTTTATAACATATCATTTATTTAAAAAAATGTTGGAGGAACATTAGAATTGTTTCCATATCAACAAATGATTAAAATTTGCTAGAACCAATCGGAACTTTGAATCAAGTGAATCATTATAATCCATATAGCTGAACTTCAGTGACATATTTGAAAATGCAACCTTCCATTTGTAGCACACAGACAAAAAGAAGATTCCTACAAATGAAAAATAAACATAGCCAGATAAGAGAGCTACTTCTGATCAACTGTTGAAGTAGAATTTGGATCAAGTCTAAATAGACCAAAACCAAACCATTTATAAACCAAATGAACTTTTCAACAATTTTCACCACAAACATTACCAACAATTTGTTTTTGAGTATCCTTTTAAATCACTTACTATTTTGCCTTTGGCTTATGCTAGAATATCTTCGAAAAATATATAACTTTTTTTATTTTTCTGCTCCTACACATAAGACAATTTTATTAACACTAGAAGAAAAATAACTAAGATCGTCATTAAAATTAAACTCAATAACATAGCTTAAATATTGCCCCCTTAGTGTCTGCCATCCAAAGTTTTCCTGGACTATGAACTTCACCTGACACTGTGATGATCATTTTTTAGATGTTTTTGCTTGTCTGTAGCACACAAAAAAAAACAATATTTTCCTGCCCTTCCTAGTCGTACTCTGCAAGAACTAGGTCTTGGCGAGGACTTAAAGCAGATTCTGCACGTTTCGTGGTCTTGTTGACAAAAAATTGGAAGACTTGAGCAAACATGCCAAAAAAAATCGCCAAATGTGCGATTTCATGTCGCAATTCTTTGAATCGAAAAATATAGGCTAAATGCAAATAAATCGAGCTTAGCGCGACAACCCCGAAAGAGCGGTCGCACACATTTGCAGGCTTAAAAACTGCAACCATCACCATTCGACCCGTTGTTTTGTGTCTTTATTCCGTGCGTCCACCGTAGTCCGAGCTGCGGGCACACAAGAAAAAAAGCCCTGCTGTGTCTCTCCCGAGCAAACCAGCCCGATAAAGTTGTCCGGGAAAATTTAATGTCAGCAATTTCGTTAGCCCGTGCTCAGTTCCGGTGGGTTTGCCACCAGCGGGTGGAGGAAGATGGAGCAGCAAAAAGCGAAGCGAGAGAAGAAGAAAAAAATACGCACACACGTTCAGTGTGCCACCAGGGCGAAGGTTCTTTCGGCGCATTCGTACCGATCGGAACCGAGCAGCAGCAGCAGCAGCAAGAGCAAATCGCTGCTAGGAACACTGAAACCGCGGGGCCCTTGGGTGGCGGCACCCCTTTAATTGCGAGGCAGAACACGGTGCGACCGTGGCGGCTCCACACCGCGCCGTTTGCCGTTTGTACACCGAGGCCGATTTTATTGGGTCGCGAACGAGATAAAGCGCCTCGCACGGGAGGGAAGAGCGAGGCGGCAGCAGGAGCAGAAAGCAGAACACACGACTGCACCGTTGCATGGGACTGCCGGGGCGCTAATGGGACACACATAACCCACATTTTTATGCTCCAGCCTGCGAGGCGGGAAGGCGAGAGACGACGGAGTGGCTGGTGGAAGTTGCATAAGCGCAACGTTGCAGGTCTGCCTGTACGTTCTGGTGGCAGGACCGGGCGTCGCTAGTCCCACGACTTTGTGCGCGAACCTTTGTTTTCGGGGTTAGGTACGGGCTGAACCTTCTACTACTACTACTACCACTACCAGCAGGGCAGCATGGGGCAGACTCCCGCGGTTCCGACGACCTTTAGGCCGGTGGCAACGAAGGTGCCACATTTAACAGTATCATTGCACCATCCCGGATCGGAACTTTAGGCATTGTTTGTCTGTGTGTGGCATGTGTTTGGAGTTTGGGGCCACACACAAACACACGGCGGAGTTCACTGACGGAGGGGGCGCCCGAGATTGGCTCACCTTTGAATTTTCTGGACGTGTGCATCTGTACGCGAACGCCATCGACGGCGACGGCAACGGCAAGCAGGATCCCGAGGGATAATATGTTCACACGATTTCGCCAGTCTATGGCCATGGTTGCGCGGTGTATCGCGGGGCGGTGTATCCGAAGCAAACGCGCACACAAAGAAGCAGATCGCTCGCTCTCTTCACACACCAATTTGATTCGATTTTATCTCCGCTTCACGCTGTCGTTTGTCACTTGCCACACTCGTACCCGCACTCGAGCTGCATACACGCGCTATTCACGCACTGCACGCGTTCTGGTCGTCCCGTCAAAACCAACCAAGATCGCACCGAACTACCCTCACGATCCACGTCCACGTCCCGTAACGCACCACCACGGCTTCCACTAGTACGCTGCCGCACAGCTGCAGAAAAAGGACACGCACAACGCACACCAGCTCGGGCGAACGGATCAACTGGAACTGCGCAAAATTATTCGCGAACGCTCGCTAGTCACCTTCGCGCGGATCGCGATCGCGCCGATACTCGCGGGTGGCTTTCGCTTTTTCGACCTATCGGCCGTGGTCGGTGGTGGTGGTGGTGTAACAGGTAGCTCTTTAGGCACGCAAGCGGGAACACCGGAGGGGATGGTAACTATGCGTGTGCGCGCGCACCGACGGTCCGCTGGGCAATGGAAGCTAACCGGGCCGTGTGGCGCGTATTGAAGGAACGGTAATCTTTCAATTTCTTTCACATAACCTGCCCGCGTTCGGTTGTGGATTATCGAGTTTTGTGAATTACGAGTGTGTGCGTGGAAGATGTGACCAACCCGGAAGCTGCTAATAATTGAGCGGAATTAAATGAAAACATTGATTTAACGAGCGAAAACGATACAAAAAAAAACAACTCGGAAAGACACATATCGCACAACAGAATCGCAAGCAACTCGATGGGAAAAGTCACCACGTTCGCCAGCGTAAAATTATGGAGTTGTTTTTTTTTTGGAGAAGAACGTGTATAAGAAACACTCTTCAGGCTGCCGACACTCAACCATTTCGCCGGGGTGATGATTTTATGGGCAAATTTAATCAAAATCGAGTCACTCCGGGCTGGCGGGTTTTGGAATAGAAATTTCTAAATGGATCCCCCCGGACGTTGGCCCGGCCCGTTTGGTTGTTTTCGTCAAACTCATTTGCACTCAGTGTTGGCACGGCGTGTTGGCGCGTTGGCCTGGCAGCGCCGTGGAGTGGAAGGCAAACAAGAACGTATCGTCCACCGCGCTGGCATCGTTGGCTTCCGGGGCCGGCAGTGTGGGAGAATGTCTTCCAGCCGTGTGCCCGTTGCTGCAGCTTGCCGGCAAGCCGGGAACGTTAGTGGTGTCAGGCTTGTGAAATGTGTCTCTTGGAGGTTGAGCGGGTATCAGATGTTTCGGAGGCTAGACCAATGCGATTGTCGAGTGGTAAACAGTGGAGGTGAAAATTGGATTCTCTCGTACGACTCGTAGTGTGAGTCGTGCGCGTGTTCTACCTTTGGCCTTTGGCGAAAGTGATTGCTTTTGCTGCATTTGATTCGAATGCTTTCTTGTGTTTGTAATTGTGTTGAAACGATTCTGTTGTGAAACAGCATTTTTCATTATCTTCATCAGCAAATTTAATTTGGTTTTATAACATATCATTTATTTAAAAAAATGTTGGAGGAACATTAGAATTGTTTCCATATCAACAAATGATTAAAATTTGCTAGAACCAATCGGAACTTTGAATCAAGTGAATCATTATAATCCATATAGCTGAACTTCAGTGACATATTTGAAAATGCAACCTTCCATTTGTAGCACACAGACAAAAAGAAGATTCCTACAAATGAAAAATAAACATAGCCAGATCTGGAATAAAAGAGCTACTTCGGATCAACTGTTGAAGACAATTTTTGACAATTTACAATTTTGTTGACAATTTTTACCACAAACATTACCAGCAATTTGTTCTTGAGTATCCTATCAAATCACTTCCTATTTTGACTTTGGGCTATGCTAGAATATCTTCGAAAAATATATAACTTTTTTCATTTTTCTACTCCTACACATAAGACAATTTTATTAACACTAGAAGAAAAATAACTAAGATCGTCATTAAAATTAAACTCAATAACATAGCTTAAATATTGCCCCCTTAGTGTCTGCCATCCAAAGTTTTCCTGGACTATGAACTTCACCTGACACTGTGATGATCATTTTTTAGATGGTTTTGCTTGTCTGTAGCACACAAAAAAAAAACAATATTTTCCTGCCCTTCCTAGTCGTACTCTGCAAGAACTAGGTCTTGGCGAGGACTTAAAGCAGATTCTGCACGTTTCGTGGTCTTGTTGACAAAAAATTGGAAGACTTGAGCAAACATGCCAAAAAAAATCGCCAAATGTGCGATTTCATGTCGCAATTCTTTGAATCGAAAAATATAGGCTAAATGCAAATAAATCGAGCTTAGCGCGACAACCCCGAAAGAGCGGTCGCACACATTTGCAGGCTTAAAAACTGCAACCATCACCATTCGACCCGTTGTTTTGTGTCTTTATTCCGTGCGTCCACCGTAGTCCGAGCTGCGGGCACACAAGAAAAAAAGCCCTGCTGTGTCTCTCCCGAGCAAACCAGCCCGATAAAGTTGTCCGGGAAAATTTAATGTCAGCAATTTCGTTAGCCCGTGCTCAGTTCCGGTGGGTTTGCCACCAGCGGGTGGAGGAAGATGGAGCAGCAAAAAGCGAAGCGAGAGAAGAAGAAAAAAATACGCACACACGTTCAGTGTGCCACCAGGGCGAAGGTTCTTTCGGCGCATTCGTACCGATCGGAACCGAGCAGCAGCAGCAGCAGCAAGAGCAAATCGCTGCTAGGAACACTGAAACCGCGGGGCCCTTGGGTGGCGGCACCCCTTTAATTGCGAGGCAGAACACGGTGCGACCGTGGCGGCTCCACACCGCGCCGTTTGCCGTTTGTACACCGAGGCCGATTTTATTGGGTCGCGAACGAGATAAAGCGCCTCGCACGGGAGGGAAGAGCGAGGCGGCAGCAGGAGCAGAAAGCAGAACACACGACTGCATAATCTCAATAACATAGCTTAAATATTGCCCCCTTAATGTCTGCCATCCAAAGTTTTCCTGGACTATGAACTTCACCTGACACTGTGATGATCATTTTTTAGATGGTTTTGCTTGTCTGTAGCACACAAAAAAAAAACAATATTTTCCTGCCCTTCCTAGTCGTACTCTGCAAGAACTAGGTCTTGGCGAGGACTTAAAGCAGATTTTGCACGTTTCGTGGTCTTGTTGACAAAAAAAAATGGAAGACTTCGGCAAACATGCAAAAAAAAATCGCAAAATGTGCGCTTTCATGTCGCAATTCTTTGAATCGAAAAATATAGGTTAAATGCAAATAAATCGAGCTTAGCGCGACAACTCCGAAAGAGCGGTCGCACACATTTGCAGGCTTAAAAACTGCAACCATCACCATTCGACCCGTTGTTTTGTGTCTTTATTCCGTGCGTCCACCGTAGTCCGAGCTGCGGGCACACAAGAAAAAAAGCCCTGCTGTGTCTCTCCCGAGCAAACCAGCCCGATAAAGTTGTCCGGGAAAATTTAATGTCAGCAATTTCGTTAGCCCGTGCTCAGTTCCGGTGGGTTTGCCACCAGCGGGTGGAGGAAGATGGAGCAGCAAAAAGCGAAGCGAGAGAAGAAGAAAAAAATACGCACACACGTTCAGTGTGCCACCAGGGCGAAGGTTCTTTCGGCGCATTCGTACCGATCGGAACCGAGCAGCAGCAGCAGCAGCAAGAGCAAATCGCTGCTAGGAACACTGAAACCGCGGGGCCCTTGGGTGGCGGCACCCCTTTAATTG
>KZ069823.1:6666-19406 GCA_002091845.1 Anopheles cracens
AACACGCATGTAAAGTAGTTCACACAATCATCACGACTAATTGTGGCAAACGCCGCGAAGCCGCTTGTGGGGTAATTATCTCTCCCGGGTGTGGGGTGGCACACGGATCGGTTTAATTTTCACTCGGCGGGCATCGCTTTGCAGCTTTTCTTTCTTGAGTGAGCCGCTCGAGAGAGAAGCATTTCGCCACCTGCTGCGTGCCTTGGTGGGTGACGAATTGCAGGCTGTAATGCAATGCTGAACGATGTGCGCAGATTGATGAAAGTGCATTGTAGTGTGTGAGGATGTTGGAGGTGCAAAATGCTTTTGGATGTATTTTAATTTTTTCTCAATAAACTATTTTGCTATGGTCATGTAAATCGAACATTTTTATTCCTGTAGAAGTCTTAGAGCAATCGATTACAAAATTTATTAAAGCTAGCTGCCTATTTAACGTACGAAAAGCCTTGCTAACTAGTTGTTCTAGCTTCTTTGTAGCATCTACTGAGGTTATGGCAAAAAAATCAAATATATTTGAAGAAAAGTCATTGCAACCATATTTAAAATAATAAAATGATCAAAATGTAATCAAATAAAAGCAAACAAATAAATTTAAAAAAGGAATGAAACAATTTGATTGCTTTTTCGTTGTTTTATCGTTTTTATTTCTTTTTTTGTTAATTGCTAAAAAACACTAGAAGAGATTGTCAATTTAGAAAACTAAAATATGTTGCGATCCCCATGAAGAGATGTCGCCACTCATCAAAAGTAGTAGCAAAGCATTTATTCTACTGGTTTCTAAAGCCCTTCTACATGAAGCGCTGAACTCGTCAAGCGCGAATGCTGTCAGTTCTGTCAGTTGTCCATTTATCTGTCAAAATCGTTTTTTGCAACAAACATTTTGAGTTAGATTGTCAACAAATTTAGATGTTTGTAGTGAGGAAATTGTACTTATGTAATTTTCGTATGTTCATTTGGTGAACTTAGCTAGAAAAGTGCCCAAAAATAAGGAAATGCAGGCTAATTCATCTCAACCGCAACTACCTTGCAAGTTGTCGTGTCTATACGGAGTCGCGCTTGGAGTTCATGTAACCGGGCTTTTACGGTTTATTAGCATCTGTTTTCTTTTAGTCTTATATGGTTTTTAGAAAATTCGTGGATTCCTTACAATCCGATTTCTTTACTTTCGAAAAATACCCCAAATCAAGTTCTTTCCAGCTTTGGAAGATAGTTTTTTTTTATAATCAGGAAGAGGTTTTTGATGTTTTATCTTCTATTTGTCCAGTCCTGCTACAGCCTTGGAATATGAAAATTGCAGAAAATGTTGTCTGCATTGTGCTTTTATTTTGGAAAAATTAAACCTTGCCCATTTAATCTTTTTCAAAACAAGAAGCTAAACATTCAAATGGTTAACGAGTTGATAGTAGTACTTTAAAATGACGCATTATTTTTTATTGTTTGCCCACATTATTCATCAGCTTTTCTTGTTATAGAATGATACAAAATTTCGTACACAATCCTTGCAAATGTTTTCCTTATTTTGACTAATGCGTTGTAATACGCGCTTCATGCTGCACGATCCCGAAACGCAACACGTCACGAGCGTGCACTTTTACCATTAAGATTCCGAACATATTACCGGCCAATAAAGCTCCCCCTACCACTCATAGCGACGGGCACCAAATGCACCCGTAATCTGACAGCCCCAATCTACTACTCCCGTCAGGAAGGGGCATAGATCGACAAATCGTCCCCCACCGTCGCCGCCGATACAAAGTATTGCAAATTAATCTCATTACTGGCAGCCGGCAACCATTCCGCTGCCGCTCGCTCGCTGATCGTGATCAGCCGCGATCGGTTTTTCGTGCGCACACATGTGTGTGTGTGTGTCGCGGTTCCTGTTGTGCGACGAATTGGTGCGCTGATTGCAATTCTCATTAACGGAATTGCTTTACTTCTAATTTCTCAAAGCCCGAGCGACACATCCTCTCACATGGGGCTGAGCTCGCTGAAAGGGAAATTGCCTCTTTAGCCGCGCGTTTTGTGGTGGACGGAAGCTGCGACGAAGGGTGAGAAGGGGGGAGATGAGGGGGCGAGAAGAACGCCGGTGGTGAAGGGCAACCAGCCAGCCACGACGAAAACCGTGATAGAACTGACCCAATAATTATATTACATTAAACTTTCTCCGCGGCTGCTCGCGGTTGTGTGCGCGAGATGATGAAAACGAAAACGAGTCGTGGTGGTGGTGGTAGTGGTGAGCCACGAAGGGGGGCTAGAGATGAGCTTTGCGGCAACCGTACCAGGTGGTCCGGCCACGGGATCGCAGCGAAGGGCGAAGGGGACGTATAGAAAATTGAAAATGCACATGCCACCCGGTGCATGGGAAATGGTGAATGCAAACAAACCCTCCGCTTGCACCCCCGCGGATCCTTTCCCCTCCTTCCACCTGCGCACCTGATTCGAGCCGGGGACCGGCCGGGCCTGGAGGGCATTTCGTGTGTAATGGAAGGATCACCACCGCACGGGGTGACAAGGCTCGGTGGGCTGCATGCCGCACCACATATGGCAACGCTAAGATGCGGGGGTTTTTGTGCAAGAGTAGGACAGCACGGGGCAACTTACCCGGCTGCCCTATGGCTTCCTCTTTCTTCGGCAAACCGCAGCGAAAGCATAGATCGCACACGAGCGATCGCCGTGTGATCGCTCACCGTGAGGCTGGCTGCGCACCGCGTGTTTGAATGTTTAATTTGCAACAATAATAGATTCTCATGATGCCCATGCACACGCTCAGCTGCATCTCATCCCCCTTATTCAGGCGCTTATCGAACGTTTCGTACGCGTCGTCCTAGGGAAAACGCGGAAAGCGAAACCGTGGCGTTTGTCAGCAGACATGTCTGCTGTCGGGTTCGTCGTCTGCACCACCTGATCGCAACGTGACTCGCCAGCTCGCGCGCGAACGGGGTGACACTTGCCAACTGGAGGGATGGGTGGAGGACACAAAAAAAACCTTCTCCCGCCGGTGTTTGGTGCTTCGGTTCGTTGTTCCCGGGCACTTCATGGGGATGGAGATGGTCTTTTCCCAGATAGCCCAGCTCCCGTGCCCGGCGGCAACTAATGTCAACCGTAGCAGGCTGGCTAACGTTTTGTTTTTCGTCAGTTTTGATTAACACATACGATAGCGGGTGCGCCGCCAGGGTGGCTTGACTGTGGGAAACAAGGCTCGCTCGTCGAAAGTTCTTGGATCGAAAGAGAAAGCCTGTCGGGAGAGTATTTGTGCATCCGTGATAAGTGTGCGCTTTAGCAGCGGTTGCGTTTGCGCGAGTGGCGCGATTTCCATGCCGCGATGGCCTTTTGCTAAATGTTGAACCTGTCCCCACGGGGCTCGGGACGGATGTCCCCCTGGGAAAGTCAAGGGTGAAAAATTGATGCACGAAAGCCGCCGGTCTTAGGACGCTTATGGGTTTTTTTGAATTTAAATTTGGAAAATTTGGAAATGCCTCGTTTTAGTCTAAAAAAATAGCTATTTTTCTTATATCGCGTTGATCTTATCTCAAAAATTGTTTGAAAGAGACAAATAATTAGAAAATTTTCAAACATAATGGAAAAAATACAAAATATGTGAAAATTGTTGAAATAATGCATATACTCTAGTTATAGCACTTGTTTATAGATCAGACCACTTTGTTGAGGATCTGTCAAGGATTAATTTTTATAAATCAATTATGTAAATACTTTATTTATGATTAACTAATCATAATCATTAGATGACAGTATAAGAAAGGTCATTTAAAACCTATTAGTTTATAGTAAATTTTTCATTTTTGTCTTATTTGTATTTGTCATTTAATGAATTCAAATTGCACAGGGCAAAATACTCTAGTACAGCTAAAAATTTGTAACCTTTTTATGCATTTTCAAAATAAATTAAAATATTTTTCTAAGCTTTTATTTACACCATCTTCAACCTGTTATTTTTAAATTTATTTTTAAAATTATTTATTTTATTTAAAAGTAATAAAAATGTAAAAAAAACAATAAAAACCTTTGAAAGCAAAAAGCAATTTAAAGTGTGGTCAAAAAAGAAATGTTAATGAAATCGAGATAAAAACGAGATTCTGAACGCATCCTGGACGCATCCTCATCAATCACGTATTCACAAACTGACGTCTTCATAACGCATCTGTCGACGGGAAAAGTTAATTTTCTTTTCAACGTCGTCGTTTTGGATGCATTTTTCTACATGTTTTTTTGCATTGTTCCCAGTTGTGCACTTCTTTCGTAAGCAAAAACAATGAAGAATAATTGTTAAAAATTGAAACGAAGGTACATGCAACACGCACCAATACGCGAGGATCGACAGAATTAATCTTCCTCAAACCGTAGCTATGACACCCGCTTTCCGTGCTGCGTCCGGAGGTGATGGACGAACAAACCGCCGTCGTAACTTCGCGGAACTACCGCAGCAAGATGCAATCGCGTCATCCGATTATGGAGGGCATCGCATTGATCGGACCCGGCGCACCATCTGCCCCTCCATCTGCTGCTGCCTTGATCATCTCGGCGAGTGATTAAGGTAAACACTAACCGCGTGAGACGGTGCATCTGCATCTGCAACAACCGTACCACCGTAACAGAATCCCATTATTTAGTTATAGCACTTGTTTATAGATCAGACCACTTTGTTGAGGATCTGTCAAGGATTAATTTTTATAAATCAATTATGTAAATACTTTATTTATGATTAACTAATCATAATCATTAGATGACAGTATAAGAAAGGTCATTTAAAACCTATTAGTTTATAGTAAATTTTTCATTTTTGTCTTATTTGTATTTGTCATTTAATGAATTCAAATTGCACAGGGCAAAATACTCTAGTACAGCTAAAAATTTGTAACCTTTTTATGCATTTTCAAAATAAATTAAAATATTTTTCTAAGCTTTTATTTACACCATCTTCAACCTGTTATTTTTAAATTTATTTTTAAAATTATTTATTTTATTTAAAAGTAATAAAAATGTAAAAAAAACAATAAAAACCTTTGAAAGCAAAAAGCAATTTAAAGTGTGGTCAAAAAAGAAATGTTAATTAAATCGAGATAAAAACGAGATCCTGGACGCATCCTGGACGCATCCTCATCAATCACGTATTCACAAACTGACGTCTTCATAACGCATCTGTCGATGGGAAAAGTTAATTTTCTTTTCAACGTCGTCGTTTTGGATGCATTTTTCTACATGTTTTTTTGCAATGTTCCCAGTTGTGCACTTCTTTCGTAAGCAAAAACAATGAAGAATAATTGTTAAAAATTGAAACGAAGGTACATGCAACACGCACCAATACGCGAGGATCGACAGAATTAATCTTCCTCAAACCGTAGCTATGACACCCGCTTTCCGTGCTGCGTCCGGAGGTGATGGACGAACAAACCGCCGTCGTAACTTCGCGGAACTACCGCAGCAAGATGCAATCGCGTCATCCGATTATGGAGGGCATCGCATTGATCGGACCCGGCGCACCATCTGCCCCTCCATCTGCTGCTGCCTTGATCATCTCGGCGAGTGATTAAGGTAAACACTAACCGCGTGAGACGGTGCATCTGCATCTGCAACAACCGTACCACCGTAACAGAATCCCATTATTCTGGCCGTAGATCGATCTTGCACACTGGCATCCGGCCGGTATCTTTCCCGCCAACCCAACGAAACCCCGCCAGTAGCGGGTGGACTTTGCGCAAGTTACAACAAATTACGCCCATCGTGTGTCCCGCGTAAGGCTGTGTGTCTTTATTTGTGTGCCCTGCCCACATTCTGCCCGGCCGAAAGGAGAGGGCAATCAGTGAAACATTGTCCGCGCATCGTCCGGTGATTGAAGAATGGATTTTGGAGCGAACGAAGCCCGGAGGCCTGCTCCACTCCGTCCGTGGAAGCTGGATGATCCTGACGATAAAGGCTAGAGAAATAAGAGCTCCCGGACACAGACACACACACACACAATCGCTAGCATCGCGGGTCTCGAATTGGAAAATTGAAGCGTGCACATCTTGCCGGACGCGCGCGCTAAAAAGGGAAACCGACCGCAGTTTTTATGCAAAAGACGCTCCGGAGTTGGAGTTCGAGCCGTTCCCTGCCTTCCACGAACTGGCACTACAATGTTGCGCGGCGCGCGAGAATATTATGGACTTTATGGGGATGCTATCAGCGGCCGTAGCTTCCCTTCGTAGCAGATTTCCCTCGTTTGCATTTCGATATGGCTGGACACGTTCTTGGCGACGGGGAATGGCGACGAGATTTATGCAAAACGGGACCGCGAGTACTAGTAGACCGAGAGAGTTCGGATGAAATTTCCATCACAAGGCGGCGCAGCGCTGGGGCCGTGTTTGCTGCCCGGCTGATTACTTCATCCCGTCAGCTCCGTTCGGTTCTGCGCAGATGACTTCGGCCTCTTCTCGACGGTGCTTAGAAGGTATTCTTTGCCGCAGCAATTTGTATCGGTCGAGCGGTACACGTTCAGTATGGGACCGTTGAAGTGTGTGCGTGTGCCCTTTTGTGAGCTAATTTTGGATTCCGCTTACGTACGTGCAGGATATTTTTCATTCTGCTTCCCATTGAGATGGTAATGAAGCTAAAGTTTCGTGTATTGCTATGGTTGAAATGTTCCTTTCAAGGCTTTCAAAGCACATTCAAATCGTTTCACTGGATATTTCTACGAGTGGAACAGAGAACGCCTAAAGGCTAAAAGGTCGATTTTTTTAAATTCTTGATATAGATCGTTTTACAATTTTTACTTCGGTTTTCTTCTGTAACATTTACGTCGCTCTCAACTTCTTAGAACAATGACTGCGATGTCTTGGACCCAAGAGACTCGATCGTATGCGCTGTGCGCTATGGTTAAGCGAAATTGGCATCACTTTAGCGTACGCCCGCTCGAGAGACGCGTAAGCCTAGATTACAATGCATTCTTATGGCAATATTTTCTCACACGAACGGGTGGCGCAGACGCTTGCCCATCCAGACAACGACCCGCGGCTGTCCCGAAAGCAGCACGCGGCACCACGGCGATGTGTGGAGGGAACAGGGCGTATACCGTGTCCCTGCAAATTGGTATGTCGCGCTCTCGCGAACAATAAGACATTAAAGTCCGACCGAACGACATCCTCGTTTTGCCCGATGGCGATGCGCCGCTGCGTACGGCGATAGTGGCGGACGTCGCGTACCGGAGAGCCAATAATGCTGCATCGGTGTGCCCCTTTTTCGCTGCTGTCCTCTGTTGCATTATTCTCCTCCGCATCGGCGTCGGCAAATGACAATAAGTTCCAGTGTTGTCGCACTCGGAGTCGATTAAGGTCGAAGTGTGGAGCGCCGGAGCGACGGCGGGTGTTTTAAGGTTTGGTTCACTTGGTGCACGGTGAACAACACCTCTCTAATGAGCATTGAAAGCGGCACACTGACATTTGGCGTGAACGAAAGTGGCGCGGTAAGTGGAGAAATGAAGTGGTTTTGTTATACCTCGATGATCACTTGATAGATATTGAGGATGCGAGCAGATTTTTTGTGTAGGAACATACTGGAAAACAATACCGTATGTTTTTTATAGTTTGAAACGAAAAACTGTTCAATACTTTCAATTATTCATTTTTTAAATAGTCGGTCCTTCGAACCGGATTATCGTATATTGTCGTATATTTCGTGTTTTGGAATACGATCATAGAACTTTGATGCAAAAACTTGCCAAAATTGAAGAATTGTATGTAAAACTCGATGTACCAAACCTTTACGAGTTATACGCAGAAATCTAACTTTCACCCCTAACACCAAGCACAACAGTAAACCAAACAGCGAATTTTATTTATGTTTTTATTGCATTGAAATGCGAATAGTAGCACACTGGGACACATAACCAAGTTTGAAAGCGCATTTAAGGCTTTTTGAAATTATTTGGTCCTTCGAACCGGATTTGCATAAATCGTCTAGCTGATATTCTTCGCAATATTTTCAAATATTTCTAGTGCAATCTCTTCCGTCGAGATTCTTTTCCAGTCCCTATATAGCTGCTCAAATCCCAAACCTGCCAACCTGCGAAAGGCATTGCATCCCACAGCAGTGCCACATCCAATCACACTTAATAGAATCGATCACGATGCCGTGAACGAATCCCCCCTTGTGGCAGGCATCATTGAAGACGCGGCTCTCAGAGGCTACGGAACCGAAAGCCTCATTTGCTGCTAACGACGGCAAAACCCGACGACCCAACCGGCGCGTGACTTACGCCCGGGGAACGCGAGCTTGCGGAACGGAAGGCGCACGTCGCGCGGCCGCACAACACCGGGCTCGGTATCATCAGGGTTATGTAATTTAATTATTTCTTGCCGTTTGTTGTTTTGTTTTTTTTGCCGCGTGTTAGTGTGTTTTTCGCCCCTCCGATTCTTCTGTGTTTTTTTTTTTCTCTCTCTCTCTCTCTCTCTCTTTCAGCATTGGCTCTATGTTTTGTCGCCGCTGTCACTCTATTGTTTTTCTTTGCATTTTTGCAGTGGTTTGTTTTGTTTTTGCTCTCCAGCGAGACTTTACGTTGTGTCTCTCTCTTTGCACTCTTTCGCAGAGCGAACGCGCGGTGTGATAGTGGCATTTGTGGCGCGCGCACGTAGCTCAGTTTCCCGCGCAGCTTTAATGTCGATTAATTTCGGAAATTGATTAAATTTGTGCTTTTTTCCTAACGCTCAAGGAAAATCCCCGCCACCCCGTCGTGGCTGTGGGATCTATTGTTTTTATTTCGTTTCGTGTTTCGCGTGGGTCTGTGTGTTCGTTTGAGAGCGTTTTCCTCAAACCTGCCGGCATTTTCCTCGCCTCCGTTCGAGCAGACCTTCCGGCGAGCGGTGTGGCAGTGTGATGGTTTGTTATTTGTATTAAATTATTCCATTAGGTCACCACCGGCTGGGTGGTGCACGTGGAGAGTGGGTCGAATTGCGAGTTTGTTGCACAATTGTTGTCCAACACGATGTAACCGCACTCCGATCCGCGCCCGTGTCGAACCGAGAAGATTAGAACGGGGTTTTCGCAAGCCGAAGAGGGCTTTTTTGGAGGCGAATTACCAGCACGAACCTTGACTTGTGGCTTTTTAATTGTGTTCTTTTGTAGGAGAGAATTAAAATAATAAACAATATTTTGCCCCATTTTCCACCAGGTAACTAATTTCCATCTCCGCCGTTAAATGAAGTGATCTAGCCTTGCCTAGATCCACCAGATGTGTTTCTTCTTTCAAACAAGTCCTTTCTCCAGCCAACCAAAGCGCACCGAAGGGGATGTTGTAACGCAGCCGCCGAGCATGCAAATTGCATTCCGGCGCGCCGTTCGTGTCCGAAAAGTCATGTTTTACCAAAATTGGTCTCCTTTCCGCCGTGCGCATAAACATTGCATAACCGCCTAGTGTGTAACGTCAGGAAAGTGCAAACTGATAGATCGAACCGCCGCCGCCTGGCGTATTGTCGTTTTGCGGAACGGCCACGACTATGTTGATGTTTTGACGAAAGTCGACACATGCTGCTCTGATGTCGCGCGCTCTCACTCTCTCTCTCTCTTGCTCGGATACGTCGCAGAACCGATGCAAATGGAAGCGGTGGTAGCGTGGCGATGTCGTTGAATGCCAATTAAAATTCCATCGTTTAATTCCATCCCATACGGTGCGCCGGAGTTCGAGGTTCGATCTCATTTCTTCACCATCACCCTGTCTTGTTTTGTTTGCTGCACAAACAATCTCTATGTTTGTTCGAACAACAGCATGGATTGTAGTTTTCAGCACGCGTCCAACCGGAAAAAATCCAGCTTCAACCGAGCGGCATTTGTGCGTTTGAGACACACAGCAAACAGCACAGCGTACTTGCTTTCTTCGCGTGTTCGTGTCACGGGCTCATAACACAGAAACAAAGGCATCGATGTTCGATCGCACCAGGAACGCGCTTAATAAAAACATCCATCGTGCATGTGTCGCCCGTGACGTTCGGCCCAACGGCCCGAGCGTGATTTGACGCTTGACTGAGCGTTCTTGCACGGGTGGGAAGAAGAAAACGATAAAAACCAATGTCACCAGTGGCGAAAGAGTTACGAAATCGCACGAAACTATTCGACCTGGCGTTGGGGCAATAACGCCCCAACCAGAGCCGATATGATGAAGCAACGAAACGAAACGAGAAGAATCGAACACAAGTCGAAAGGGAGACCCGCCTTAGCACCACCAAATCTGACTTTAAAAATCCCCCCCCCCCCCCCCCCCCCCCCCCCCGCCGCCCCAACCCCCCCCCCACACCCCCCGAAACGCGAGCTGACTGACAAGTAGCGCCCGGGAATTTTTCACCGGATGCGAACCGGGCGCGTGCTGCTTGCTGTTTCTTTTTCAACCGTCACACAATCAAAACGTCAAACCGTCGGCGCGGCCCAACAGCGATCGATTTGTTGCTTGGGCGCTTACCCGTGCTTGGGAAGTGCTTATTTGATTGCATACTTGACCCCCCCCCACCCACCGACACTCGCGATAAGCCGCCGAGACGCCGAGAAGTGCGCGAACAATATAATCGAATTATAACATGCTAATTATGGGATCGGTTCGGCCGATCGAGCCGGGTGCTCCATTTAGGAAGTGTCTGGAAGAGAGTGCATGAGTGGGTCGTGTCACGACAGATTCTTGTTTTGGAACACAGCTGTGTGTGTGTGTTTGTCGAAGTCATGGCACAACAAAACCTCCCCCCGAACGCAGGGGAGTTCCGTTGACAGTGCACTGCGACATAAATGACTTCATCGCTCTTGCTGCCTTGCTGCTGATTGTTTTACGGTGGGAAACGCGTTTTCGTAGCTCCATCAGACCAGGGATACAATTTCATAATATCGCTGGGAGCGCAGCAATGAAGTGAAGGCTTCTAAAATGCATTTTCGAGTCTTATCACGATCGAGTGTTGTTTTATTTTGGCTATTAACTCTACGGTTTGGTAATCCTATAATTTAATGTTCGGTATCGCGTTGCGTGGGAGGACAATCGGTCGCTTAATTCGCTGCCCTTCGCAAGAAGATAGCGAGCGAGATTGATGAAATTATTAAAACATAGCCTTTGGGTGATGCTTTTCTTTTTTTTTAATATAAAGCACTCGTTGACCTTGGTTACATTTATGTTTTGTGGCTTATGTTGCCTTCTTGCGTTTCGAGCCAACCCGGTGACACTATTTTTGCGCCATTGTCAGATGGTTTTGCAATTGAAATGGTGATTTCGTTGTTATGCGCCATGTTTTTTTTCTTTCTTCTCAACCACCTTCCTGACCGCGACGACTTTATCAGCATTGTTTTTCCTCCCCCTTCTGGCGTTTGTGCTAAAGTGCCAAAGTGTGTGTGTGTGTGTGTGAGTGTGAGTTTTGCACGACAAAAGTGACGATTGACAGACCGACCGCCCCGGAATGGACACGGAACGGTGTCGACCCGGCAAACGTACGCCCCGAACCCCGAGCGTTCGTTCAATGGTGCGCCGCGTCGTGCGGCCACAGCTTTTCGGGCTTATTTAATAAATGATCATAATTTATGCTGTCCAAGCGGCCAATTCGATCCCGCTGTAAGCTCCATGCATAAGCGAAACATAGAAGGTGGTTGCTGGTGTGGGGAGGGCTGTGAGAGCTATGAGTGCTATTATTTCATAAACGGCGGCATACGGCGTGTTTGGTCATCGGGTGTGTTTTTTTTTTTCTTCGGTGCACAAAACCCCATTTTGCTCCCCATTTGGTGACTGGCAAACAATCGGTTTATGACACTTCGTTGTGCTGCTGTCAGTGAACTCACTCCTGCCTTCTCCCGCCCGCGGGTCGCTCTCGCTTGAAGGGGCTTGTGGCTTTTGCTATCAAGCTTTTGCCACTTTGCGACAGCGTCGAGTGGAGGAAACTGTAGCTGGAAAGAAACGGCTTCAAACAGCTCGCCCAGAAGTAACCGCCAATAGGTGTCAGTCAGATGGAAAAAGGGTTGAGCTGGTAGAAAATCCAGTATCAGACACGCAGAACAGACTTTAATGGTCTGTAGCGAGTGTTAGAGAGTGGATGAAGTAGGCTTTGAACTGAGTCGTAATCGTTGTCTTCGGTAAATCACTACAAAACTACTGGCTTGAGCTGCCTGATACAACTGATCTCGATGTAATAGATCGCCGAAAGTATCCCAGACCTGATCTCGCTACTATAGATAGCGTAGTATGTGTAATTAGTCAAGTAAATTAGAACTCAATGCGACATTAAAACGTATTATTTGACACATTCTAGGGAGAAAAACGCCTATAAAATTGTTGAAAATAATGATTTCCAATTCGAAATGCTTTTCACTTGAAAACGATTTATTTTAAAATTATGCAGAAGGTTCACTCTGCTGGGTTTCGGCAAATTTTCACTTAATTTAACATTCTAAAGACCATTTCGTTCCCTTTATTGATATGGCTTTGCTATGATTTTCGTCAAACTGCTGTTGCATTGTCAGTTTGAGATTGCCAGAGATCCCTCATTCTAAAGAAACTCAATCCATTAAAAAAGTGAATTTATAACGCTATTTATAGTTATTAGTTGATACGAAAATTACCTAAATTGAATAGACTATTTGAATCTTAAAATCGTAAGCGAAATAAAACAGAGCAAAGCGTCCTGTACAAATCAACATCTTGTAGTCAAATGCACAATAATATGTTGTAGTTAAATCTTCATATCACGATCAAACTGTTGTTTCCATCATGATCTTGATCTTGGTTTAAAAAA
>KZ069826.1:11931-46350 GCA_002091845.1 Anopheles cracens
TCGGAAGAGAGAGAGAGTGAGAGGAAGCAAAACATACAAAACCAAGAAAACACAGTTCTAGATAAATTGCACATTCACCACTTCTCGCAAGATGAAAATGAAGGAAAGGAGAAAACAGAAGAACGAGCAAAGCATGCTACATCCCCATCCGTACAACTAAATAAAACGCTACCGAATTATATATGAATAAAAGAATCAGAATCCTAAATTATGAACATTTGCAAGTAAGAGCTAATTGACGAACTCCTCGATCGTGTTAGGGCAGCAGCAGGGGAGGACGCACGTGCGTGCGTGTGAGCAAAGAGCAGGAGCAGGACGTAAGCCGTCTGAGTGTGTTGCGCTGCACAACAAACAACCCCAGCAACGAGGTATGGTAAACCAATATAGATGTGTGTGTAAATAATAAAGAGAATACGAAGAAATAAAGTGCAGAATATATGAAGAACTGTGTGCCTGTGTGGGAGTATTCGAATATGATGACGTATGCAGGCAAATAAGGCATACATTTGCTTTATCATCGAAAAAGTATGCAATCCGCAGGATAAATGCGTCATTTGCCCAATCAGCGCCATTAAGTATGCTGCCCGTTTGGTACAGATGCTCTATAATCGCGTAAAAATATGTGAGGAAGTAATCGGATGTTATTACACGGAGGCAGTGATGGGCGCAAAGAGTTGATTAAAATAATACACTGTATTCTATCCCTTTACTTTAGTGTAACACACACGCTTTTTGCCAACGTTTCGTACTTTCACGGGTGCCTAACGGACACAACACGATCCTTCTATTACAGATATCTTCCTAGCGCGTTGTGCGTGTGATGCAAAATTTACCCCTCTGTTCTCTTTGACTAGTGTTTTATAAACACGTTGTACTTCTACACGTTTGCTCTCTGGGTTGGGTCCACTTACACTTCCGCAGCACTGAACATGAGCCTACCGTTTGCGGATGTACTCGATGCGATGGTTTTTGTTGCTATTGTTGTTGCTGTTGTGTACTGCACACCTCACACTCTAGCTCATCTCCTATATGTACACAGTTAAAATCTGTTTTTTCTATCTCTTCCAATACACAAACACCGATAAAATGCTTCCCTTCTACACATACACACGGGCTTTTCAATAGCTTAACTATTATGTACAGGCATCATTTGTGCGTGTATTATCTTCCTCTTATTAAAAAAAAAACACCTCACACTCTAGCTCATCTCCTATATGTACACAGTTAAAATCTGTTTTTTCTATCTCTTCCAATACACAAACACCGATAAAATGCTTCCCTTCTACACATACACACGGGCTTTTCAATAGCTTAACTATTATGTACAGGCATCATTTGTGCGTGTATTATCTTCCTCTTATTAAAAAAAAAAAACAAACAAACAAATAAACATAAAATCATACAAAAAAAACATTCTAATCACTGTGGAAGAGGAGGAACGTAAGACATCCACGGATTGGGGGAGCAAGAGCCCCAACGAAATGCTGGTGGCAAACCGCAACGAACGGTGGTTGGAATGCGAACAGCGAGAGGCAGCAGGCACACGCTGCGGCCCTCTTAGTCCAGCTTTAAGCACTCGCTGAAGAATTTACCAAGCGTGTGGTAAAGATGTGGCCGAACACCTGCCAGACTGTGGTCCTCATCCGGGTAGCTCTGGGGAGGGAAGAAAGTTGGAGTCATTTTTTCCCCGGTTCGGAACAATCCGTCCACCGTAGATACTTACCACCTGCTTGAACATGATGTCGTGCGTTTCGAGCGCCCGCGACAGCTGCATGGCCTGCTGGAAGTGGACATTGTCGTCGTAAGTACCGTGCACGAGCAGATACGACCGGTTGCGGAAGCGCTCGTGGAGCGCCGTCAGCCGGGACACTTCGTATCCGATCCGGTTGTCGAGCGACGTCGGCAGGCCCATGTAGCGCTCCGTGTAGATGGAATCTGCGGGATGGAACCAGTGGCGTGAGATGCTCCATACCGTTGCGGACCAATGCAGTCAAGATCTTACCGTAGAACAACCAATCCGTGACCGGAGCCACGGAGACGGCGCACTGGAACACATGGTCACGGTCGTGGGCGAGTGCCATAGCCGACGCGTAACCGCCGTAACTCCAGCCCCAGATCGCGATGCGGTTCGGGTCGATGTAGGGCAGCCGCTCGGCAAGTTTGCTTGCGCCGTTGATTTGATCCTGTATCTCCACCGTGCCCAGGTTGCGGTAGATCTGATACATGAGGCGGTCGCCGCGCAGCCCGCTGCCCCGTCCGTCGATCTTGGCGTACACGACCGACCGGTTCGAGGCGAGATGAGTGCCCCAGCCGATCGACCACGTACCGACCACGTTGGCCGAGTTCGGACCGCCGTACACGTCCACCAGCATCGGGTGCTTCACGGCCGCGCTGGACGTGTTCGTGCCGGGCGGGATCAGCAGCATCGCCTTTGCCGTGAATCCGTTGCCGAGGTCGAGCTCGTGGATTTCGACACGCGGTATCGCCTTACGCTTGAGCGACTGCTGCACGAAGTCGTTCGAGTTCCAGACTTTCATTAGCTTCAGCTGCACGACTGTGGGAGGGAAGTAATGGAGATGTTTAGTGGACTGATTTCTAGCGATTGAGTTCGTTTGAATGTCAAAGTACGTTGATCTCAGATTATGAAGTGACCATCCCCCGTGAGGTCGTGTACGTACTACATGCACATATTTTAGAGTGGCAGCTTCTCGCGAAGAAATATTCCCTATAAAATGCCCATCTAATCCCTCACTAAACCACAGTACGCTAAAATCAAATGTTAGCTCACCCTTATCCGCAACACTCCAGTGGTAAACGTGCGTCCAGGGTACGTTCGGACCGCGGGCCTCCAGCACCAGATAGTTCCCATCGTTCGGGCTCATCTGCGCGTTGAAGAAGCTCTGTTTACGTAGAACAACCAATCCGTGACCGGAGCCACGGAGACGGCGCACTGGAACACATGGTCACGGTCGTGGGCGAGTGCCATAGCCGACGCGTAACCGCCGTAACTCCAGCCCCAGATCGCGATGCGGTTCGGGTCGATGTAGGGCAGCCGCTCGGCAAGTTTGCTTGCGCCGTTGATCTGATCCTGTATCTCCACCGTGCCCAGGTTGCGGTAGATCTGGTACATGAGGCGGTCGCCGCGCAGCCCGCTGCCCCGTCCGTCGATCTTGGCGTACACGACCGACCGGTTCGAGGCGAGATGAGTGCCCCAGCCGATCGACCACGTACCGACCACGTTGGCCGAGTTCGGACCGCCGTACACGTCCACCAGCATCGGGTGCTTCACGGCCGCGCTGGACGTGTTCGTGCCGGGCGGGATCAGCAGCATCGCCTTCGCCGTGAATCCGTTGCCGAGGTCGAGCTCGTGGATTTCGACACGCGGTATCGCCTTACGCTTGAGCGACTGCTGCACGAAGTCGTTCGAGTTCCAGACTTTCATTAGCTTCAGCTGCACGACTGTGGGAGGGAAGTAATGGAGATGTTTAGTGGACTGATTTCTAGCAATTGAGTTCGTTCGAATGTCAAAGTGCGTTGATTTCAGATTATGAAGTGCCTCATCCCTCAGTGAGGGCGTGTACAAACTACATGCACATATTTTAGAATGGCAGCTTCTCGCGAAGAAATATTCCTTATAAAATGCCCATCTAATCCCTCACTAAACCACAGTACGCTAAAATCAAATGTTAGCTCACCCTTATCCGCAACACTCCAGTGGTAAACGTGCGTCCAGGGTACGTTCGGACCGCGGGCCTCCAGCACCAGATAGTTCCCATCGTTCGGGCTCATCTGCGCGTTGAAGAAGCTCTGTTTACCGGCAACCTCCGCATCGCACGTCAAACACTGCCCGGCCGGTGCGCCCTCGCGGCCCTCGATCGCGTACACATGCAGCACGTGCGACTCCTCCGCGGTGTTGGCGGTGTAGAAGATCAGATTGCTCTTGGCGTCCCAGCGTAGAATGTCCTGTACGACGAATGTGCCACTGGTGACTGCCGTGCCACTGGGCATCGCCGAACGCTGCGTGGTGGAGATCATGGTGATGTGCTTAAAGCCACCGGCCGAACCCTGCGCGTGGGATGAGATCACGAGGAAATGGGTGCCGGCCGCGTTGAAGACAGGCGCACTGAACAGATCCAGCCAACCGGCCGGTTCGTTGATTTCGTGCACCGTAATGCACCGCTGTGTGCCGGGAGCATCTTCAGCGGCACAGGATCGAATGATGGCGTGGTTCTGGACCCGGTTCATCCAGATCGTCACCAGTCGTTCGCGGGTCCACCCAACGCTTGTGATGATGTGATCGCGGGCTTGCGTGATCAGTTCCACCGGTGGCTCGATCTCCTGGAGCTTGCGATCTTTGAAGTCGTATTGGAACAGATGCACATCCGGGTTCTTGGTGCCCACCTTCGGGTAGTGGAGCGTCAGTTCGCGCGGGTACTGGTATTCGGGGTTGCCCGGTGGACCGTAGATCGGGATCTTCATGAGCGGTGTCTCGGTGTCGTTGAAACGGATGAATGCGATGCGTTCACCGTCCGGCGAGAACCAGGTGGCGATGTTGGTGGAAAAGACCTCCTCTTCGTACACCCAGTCGGGGATGCCGTTGTACACGCTCGGGCTGCCGTCGGTGGTGATCTGTACCTCGGGGGAAGCTGGCGTCTCGCGGTAGTACAGATTATTCTGGTACACAAACACGAACGAGTGATTGACGGGGCTCCATTCGACGAGGTTCAGTGCGCGCTGGAAGAAAAGTTAGGCGGTTATGACGGTCAAGAGTTTTGCACATACGGCAGCCGACTAACAGCTGGACTTACCCTCTGCCCACCAACATTAACCGGAATGATTTGCTTGGTCGCCATATCCACAATGTCGTACAGGGCCAGGTAGCTATGCCGGAAGATCTTACTGTAGCCCCGTGCCACCAGCAGATACTTTCCATCCGGCGACAGGTCAAACTTGAAGCCCTGCAGTTGCTCCTCGTTCGCCGCCCCGAGCAGTATCTTTGTGTCGTTTTGCTCCGGATCGTACACCATCACCGAACCGAAGTCATCGCGGAAGATAATCTGTCCGTTCGGTGTCCAGGTACCGGTGAAACCGCTGGCCGATAGCCGACCCTGCAGGAAGTCCTCCAGCGTGATCGGTTCGCCCTCGAACACGATCGGTGCGTTTTCTGGTTCGTCCTCATCGTTGCTGGCCGTTAGGATGACGACGAGGGCGACGGCGATGACGGTAAGGATGACGGCGAGCGTCCCGAGAAGCAGATACCGACGGAGGTTTCGTTTGCTCGAAGCAACCAGTTCCTGGCGTGGAAATGGGGAGATACGAGAGATCAAGCTTAAGAATGGGTGCAGAAGATACAGTCTATAGGAGAAGATAAGGAGTGCTTTAGCAATCCTTCACTTCTTACTATAACAACTTTTGACACAAATTTAAAGATACAAAAGAACAATAAGTTATTATGACTAGCTTAGAGTTCTTAGATTTTTCGACTCGAGAACAGTTTCAGATATTAAACTGCACGTCTTGTTGTAATACCACAAAATATCGTCCTAGGAGACATTTTTGAGTAAAAGGATTTAACAAGGGTTACTACCGATCTTTCGATGAGTTGGATCATCCGTGACATAAGTTCTAAAAAATCCCCGAAATAAAGCAAGCAAGATATAAAACCCACAATACAGTACCGTTTTCGGTATTCAGCATGAATTGCTGGAATAACGCATCAATTACAATCTATCGATCGATTGCCTTCTGAATGGCTGTTTTCGAGGCTTCATTATCTTCATGAGGTCGTTATCGTGTACTCGCCGATTGTTAGGTTATTGATCATGAAAAGGAAGACTCCTTTGCAAAAACCTGCTTCTTATCGTGTTCGACAGACGTAATAGACCCATCGTAAATCTTCCGCACACAATACTATCATACGTAAAGCTCGATAACTCTCGGGCAGACTTGTGGAGTTAAATCGGTTTCCGATAATCTGCTCCGTTTCGATCGCAAGTAGTAACTAGTCCTAGCAGTTAGTAGTCACGCACAAAATGACTTCAAAATGGACACGACTCTAACATCCACTTGGAGTGCACTTCCGAGGGCTTTCTTCGCGGCCCTTATAATGTGTCATCGATGTGCTGTCTATTTCCAAAGGTAGGTATGCGGTAACGCAAACACGCGTGCAGCAAACACCAACGAACCGGTCACGAAAACCTGTTGGCGCGCTCGAGCTTTCGTAACCGCGACTGGTCGAACTTCCGACCCATGAGAGACCGGATCGGTAGGACAGCCGAACTCCGAAAGCCGGAAAGCGGTGATCGTCGCACGCAGCGTCCCAGTTTCGACGGTCAAAAAGCATTTTCATGCCAAAGCCGAACTCCGAAAGCCGGAAAGCGGTGATCGTCGCACGCAGCGTCCCAGTTTCGACGGTCAAAAAGCATTTTCATGCCAGTCACACACAAACGCTGGAGGGGCTCCAGCGCGCCTCCGTTTCTTCCTGGGCGGGCGCTCAAGTTCCCGGTGCGTTACGCGCGCACTCATTACCATCTGGAATGAAACATAAGGAGCGAATGTTTGGGTCATGAAACGGTTTGCGCGAAAAGATCGTCGCCTTCGAGTGGCGTATTCTTCCTACCGGCCGTTGCGAACGCAGAAAGTGCAAGCGCGTGGCCATTTCTAGGGGTATTTACAAATTTTGTGCACCACGCAACACCGCAACGCCGTCGTCTCGTTCGTAGCTTATGGTGGGGAGGGAGCGGAATGTGTATTGTATTATGCAATTGGCGTGGCGCAATCGGCGGGGCAGGATTCCGCGGAAAGCGGAATGGATAAAAGTGTAATTTTTAACGCTGCGCTTGCGATTGATTCATTTAGAGGCACACTAGTGTCGTGCTACGGCTTAATAGACTCTTATAGGGCTCTTGTACGACTCTTCTACGACTGTTCTTCTTATTGATGTAATTACGAGGCTAATTTGTTCAATGTGACTAATTGTTTTCAATTTACCTGGTCTGACTGTCCGATCTCGATGGAATTTCCACTGGATGCTGCCATTTTATTCCGCCTGCGATAGGGTTTGCTCTATCGTTGACACTTGAAACATGCACTACGGTAGTGTCCAGCACCGCGACACTACTTTCGACGACTGTTTACGGTGCTGCTATTAAAGGACTAATGAAGTGAGGAGAATATGATTCCACTTTAATAAGAAACTCTCTGCCACGTGCGGAATCCAATACGACTGACCCAACCCGACGGCACGGATTGACAGAAGCGTGTACTTCTCGCAGAACAGATCATCATCACCGTCTCATGCTGGAAGCACTTCCAGTGCGATGTTTTTCTTACAATACAGTCTCGAACAGGCAGAACCATCTGTACAAACACTCTGTTCGGATGAAATGCCGCATCGTGTGAGGTTCGGAAGGTTTCAGATATTCGTTTTACTTCTTCCAAAAAAGCAAGTCAAAACGTGGATAGATGTGCGTAATCGGTTCGTACAGCTTCACACGCATCGTAGGCATTTCTTGCGCTCAGGTCTTTCAAAAGAATCGTCTTTATCGTTGGATGTGTTTCATTTACTTGGGTGACTTGTAAGATGTCCGATAGTGTTCATCGGTGTACGATGGCGGCGATGAACTCGAAGCACACCTTTCTTTTTCGGTGTCAAACTGCGGTGCGTTCAATTAGCCCCGCATGTTTGTGCTTGTACTTCGAGCATGCCGATAAGAGCCATATTGGGCGAGATACAGACATATCGTATCGTTAATTACTGAACAATGGTTGTCCAGGTGTTGCTGATAGTAGTTTAATGTGGTGAAGCTATAGTTATAGCTGTGGGTATGGATGTGGAGCACACGATAAGAAAAGTGAAACTTCATCAGAAAGAGCTTATTGATTATGCAGGTGTTATTACTGAATCTGTTACATCTATAGTACATCTTGAAATCCTAGTACGTGGATTTTAAGATTAAAATAGCAATTCATAGAAAAACCACTCAGAATGCCTGAATTACTTGATATAGATTAACCGATGTAAACTAAGCAACTAACAGCATCTGTTGAGATTAGAATTGATTGAATGTTGGGCCCTCATCTGCTCAGCTTCATAATGGTTGTGGAAACTAAAAATAAGACATCAATCAATCAAACACATCAATTGTCCCCTAGCTTTATCCCCTATGAAGAAACTGTTCGTTGCGCTGAGTTCCGACACGTGCACTCATCGAGCCAATCTACAGCGGACTGCTTGTACGTCTGTGTCAAGCGATCGATGGATTGACGAACCCACCACAGGGCGAGAAATCCCGGAACTTCCGGCCATTCGCGTGCTCGCGGTGATCACAGATCGCCGTTCCTTCCTGGATTGGTGTTGTTGTGCTAAAATTACCGTTTAAACGCACCATGACACCAGCCCGGTGGTGGTGCTTCGTTTTTAGGGGATCACCAACACCACCATTAGTCGAAGGCTGGGAAAATTGAATCGTTTGGAACAATGGCAAATTAGCAGCAATTTTCCACGCTCGGCGGGTCCTGCGGCGGTGCGATGTGAGCGTGGTGTTTATTGGTGTCTTGAGTCGCACCGTGCCCGACCAGTGACTTCGCTTTGTGTACAAATGTTTGCTGTAACTTTGTAGTTGTCCACCAAACATAAGCGTGAATCATGTTCTCCTATCATGGCTTGCTCGCGTTACTCATCTTTTCCGTTCCAGAGTGGCGAACTGGAAAATTGAAATTATTACACCGATAGCCAGTGCGTGTCGTCGATTCGCAATATATATGCACATTACGGGAGACCGCATGACGCCCTCCGAAGGAGGATACAATCTTGCTCTCGCTCGCTCTCTCTCCAATGATTCGTAACGATTCGCTCTAATTAAGGTTCGTCTAAAACTTATCCAATTTGATTGACCGATTTGTCACCCAAGCCACGCCACAGATGACCACTCATCTGCTTCACAGAAACAGAGGCCTATCGGGTGGGAGGGCCCATACGATTATTTTTTGGAGAACGAACTACATGGTCATTTGGTGTGCCAGATTCCAGCAACCCAGCTCCACTAATCCATCATCTCAGGGTGTGCGTTTGTGTGCTCAGTTCGATTAACATTAATTAACCCATCCACATGCACACAAACACATACAAAAAGCTTTCCGTAGGGCCTCGTCGGGATTCGGGTTAAAGGCTGAAATGAAAGATTCCGCCACTTAAAGCCTCAACTGTAGGCTCCTCTGGTGCTGTCGTTAAAGCTAGTGGGATGTCAGCATCACAACCACCGGTGCACTAAGCGTTGGAAGAAGTTGTGAGGGGATGGGCAGGACCCTTGTAGTCAGCCTGCTCGGGATTAACTTCTCAACGGAGTCGTGTATTGTGCACGAAAAAAAGGGGATGGTGTAAAATGGTGTAAAATCGTCCGGGGCAAGTAAGTGGCAATCTCGTGTTCCAAACACCGTCCGTAAGGCGAAGGAGGATGCACTCACGGAGATGCACGTGTGCATTTTTCATGACGCTGTGTGCTCCTGACACTCACGTCAAGGAGTCCGCAGACATCTTCGTGTGCTCTGGAAGCACGCTACACGTCCTGATTCCTGTGTCGTTAAACTGTCACTTATCACACACTCGCTGACTCGTCGTGTTTTGTCTTTCCGGTCTCTAGGTCTTTTTGCTTCGTTCGTTACCTAAGGCATACATTATTTATGAAAGACCGAGGCAAGGTACACCTCAGGTCGCAGGCAGCACGATACGGTATAGATCTCACTTCCTCGTAGGAGCTGGTAACTTAAGGCGAGTGAGTTTTCATTACGGGCTTGTGGATGTGATGTGTGTTTGTGCGCCAGTGTGGTCAAAGGACATGGGGCAAATGATGGATAGGTTAAACCATCTTGATGCCATCGATAAAACGTTTATCTTCATCACAGTGGAGCGATGAGTTTAATCTTCCGTCTTCCGAGTCGTATCGTTAGGAAGCGTTTAATTAAAGCCGTTTGAATTAATTCCACACAAAAGTTTGATTCAAAATTTTTACCGAACCATCAAAAGTCCAATTTTTTCCCCAAGAATCTCTACGCTCTTTGGGCCGTATAGAATGAATCGTAAGAATCCTTACAAGGTTTCTTTTTCGTTGGAAGAAACCTTTTCAAGCCAAATTGGACATATTTCAGCAGCATTGGGTTGGGGATGTGCTTTCGTCAGCCTGCTCGGGATTAACTTCTCAACGGAGTCGTGTATTGTGCACGAAAAAAAGGGGATGGTGTAAAATGGTGTAAAACCGTCCGGGGCAAGTAAGTGGCAATCTCGCGTTCCAAACACCGTCCGTAAGGCGAAGGAGGATGCACTCACGGAGATGCACGTGTGCATTTTTCATGACGCTGTGTGCTCCTGACACTCACGTCAAGGAGTCCGCAGACATCTTCGTGTGCTCTGGAAGCACGCTACACGTCCTGATTCCTGTGTCGTTAAACTGTCACTTATCACACACTCGCTGACTCGTCGTGTTTTGTCTTTCCGGTCTCTAGGTCTTTTTGCTTCGTTCGTTACCTAAGGCATACATTATTTATGAAAGACCGAGGCAAGGTACACCTCAGGTCGCAGGCAGCACGATACGGTATAGATCTCACTTCCTCGTAGGAGCTGGTAACTTAAGGCGAGTAAGTTTTCATTACGGGCTTGTGGATGTGATGTGTGTTTGTGCGCCAGTGTGGTCAAAGGACATGGGGCAAATGATGGATAGGTTAAACCATCTTGATGCCATCGATAAAACGTTTATCTTCATCACAGTGGAGCGATGAGTTTAATCTTCCGTCTTCCGAGTCGTATCGTTAGGAAGCGTTTAATTAAAGCCGTTTGAATTAATTCCACACAAAAGTTTGATTCAAAATTTTTACCGAACCATCAAAAGTCCAATTTTTTCCCCAAGAATCTCTACGCTCTTTGGGCCGTATAGAATGAATCGTAAGAATCCTTACAAGGTTTCTTTTTCGTTGGAAGAAACCTTTTCAAGCCAAATTGGACATATTTCAGCAGCATTGGGTTGGGGATGTGCTTTCATTCGCAGTTCACCGCATTTCACAGCATTGTGAGTGATGCAAACGAAAGATGACCACTCATCTGCTTCACAGAAACAGAGGCCTATCGGGTGGGAGGGCCCATACGATTATTTTTTGGAGAACGAACTACATGGTCATTTGGTGTGCCAGATTCCAGCAACCCAGCTCCACTAATCCATCATCTCAGGGTGTGCGTTTGTGTGCTCAGTTCGATTAACATTAATTAACCCATCCACATGCACACAAACACATACAAAAAGCTTTCCGTAGGGCCTCGTCGGGATTCGGGTTAAAGGCTGAAATGAAAGATTCCGCCACTTAAAGCCTCAACTGTAGGCTCCTCTGGTGCTGTCGTTAAAGCTAGTGGGATGTCAGCATCACAACCACCGGTGCACTAAGCGTTGGAAGAAGTTGTGAGGGGATGGGCAGGACCCTTGTAGTCAGCCTGCTCGGGATTAACTTCTCAACGGAGTCGTGTATTGTGCACGAAAAAAAGGGGATGGTGTAAAATGGTGTAAAACCGTCCGGGGCAAGTAAGTGGCAATCTCGCGTTCCAAACACCGTCCGTAAGGCGAAGGAGGATGCACTCACGGAGATGCACGTGTGCATTTTTCATGACGCTGTGTGCTCCTGACACTCACGTCAAGGAGTCCGCAGACATCTTCGTGTGCTCTGGAAGCACGCTACACGTCCTGATTCCTGTGTCGTTAAACTGTCACTTATCACACACTCGCTGACTCGTCGTGTTTTGTCTTTCCGGTCTCTAGGTCTTTTTGCTTCGTTCGTTACCTAAGGCATACATTATTTATGAAAGACCGAGGCAAGGTACACCTCAGGTCGCAGGCAGCACGATACGGTATAGATCTCACTTCCTCGTAGGAGCTGGTAACTTAAGGCGAGTGAGTTTTCATTACGGGCTTGTGGATGTGATGTGTGTTTGTGCGCCAGTGTGGTCAAAGGACATGGGGCAAATGATGGATAGGTTAAACCATCTTGATGCCATCGATAAAACGTTTATCTTCATCACAGTGGAGCGATGAGTTTAATCTTCCGTCTTCCGAGTCGTATCGTTAGGAAGCGTTTAATTAAAGCCGTTTGAATTAATTCCACACAGTTTTTAAATATTTTTTATAATACTGGGGCACTCTGAAATCATGAAAATATTGCACGCTAATTATTGAAGTGTTTTTTTTTGTTTATAAATATAAAAAAGTCGCCTAAATGACCAGTTAAAGTATAAAACATGCATGTGTTAAAGCTGAAAATCGAGAGAAAGCTTACGAATGTGAGCTACAAATTAGATAACAAAACAGATACCGCGCGACCCAGCGTGCGGCCGTAGCGAGTTGCATGTCTTCCTCACTCGGGGCTGGTAGTTCATCACTGGTGGCAGGTGGCGAATAATGCATGGAAGTGGATCGTAATTGGATTTTCGATTGGTCACTTTCATCTCCAATACGCGCACACATTGCCGTCTCAGACTCCGTTTTCAATCCATCATCTGGTGACAAATTTGACATTTGGACGAGTTTGGACTTTCGACCACACTCTCTGTACGCAAGTTTCCATGGTAACTCGATCGGATATGGGTGTGTAGGTCAAAACAGCCACCAGCACTACGCACTCTTCCAACGCACCATGAACACCTCTTCACTACACTTCACTTGGCACGGGAGATTATCGCACCGACGCAAGGCTCTATTTATTATGGTCACGAACCGATCATTATTCGAGTCGGACATGGGTTTGGCAGCGGCTGTTAAATCACACAAGCGCGCGGGCTAACGCGAGCGCACGCTCGGCATAATTTAGTCAGCTTGACTTTACAACTTCCCCGAGACTCGGGGAGGTGTTTTCTGTTTTGGTTCTTGGCTGTACACTTTCGCCATGTTTGACGCTACAGGGGAGCCCCCAGCACGGGAGCACACACACGTTACAAACACACCATTACACACCTCACAGACTCCACACTCGGGCCGGGTGGCTGGTGCGTGTAAACAACTTGTTGCCCACCACAAATCGGCTGGAATAAGATCCCCCCCAATCCGAGACACGGCCGGTGTCGGTAGAAAGTGGTTGAACAAAGTGGATAAGCATTGCGGTTTCGGTATCGCTTTCATCTTGCTCTCCGCGCTCTGTCCTTTCACTTTCCACCCCAGTCAAGGTTAGACGTAACTCCGCCAGCGTGGTCCTTCGGACCGGAACACGCGCGTTGCGTTCCGGAGTGCATTCTGGTGTTGCCTCGCTGTTGGTGGCTGACGCGCCAATTAAACTATTACACTCATCCTCGGCTTCCGTGATACCGGGGGCGCCGCTCCCTGTGAAGTCATGCGTGTGTGTATGCTTTGCGCAAGCTATGCTGCTGCTTCGCGGGAAAAGATAAATGACAGCCGCCAGTTCAAATCAGCAGCCCACATGTGCCAGCCCGGCGCACACACGACTCGGTCCTAATCAGGATGAAGCCAATTGAGGCGCAAACGAACGATTAAAAGGCCGTCCGCACGGCCCAGGGCTCCGTTCCGTATTAATTGCTTCTCCAGCGATTTTTTTCCATGCTTCCTCAAAACAACCGAAAATCCATTACGTTAGTAAATTTTCCGCAGCTGATTATGTATCGAGCGAGTCGAGACGAAAATTGCAGCTCACTTTCCCCGCCGAGTGCGTACTCGACCCACCGTTATCGAGGGTTTGCGGAACGTATTTGCCTGAAATCGGCCACTGGAACAACAATTAGCGATGCTTCCCGCGTTTGCGATATGCCGCAGCCTCAGCAGAACGTTTGGACAGCGGAAAGCGGACGAGCAGTGCTTTAAATTGTGGGTTCGCTTTCACGAACATAACATGGGAAGTGGATGAGATATTGATAATGAAGAAAAGTGCTTTTGTTTTTATAGCGAACACTGCTTTTTTTGTTGCTAATTTTGAAAATTGTTCCTACGATACAACAACACTGGAAGTACTCTTGGGATTTTAATGGCAATGGAAATGGATTCATTTCTTTTATAATTTCCCAATGTGCAAATCAACGGCGCAAGCAAACTTGCCGAGCGGCTGCCCTACATCGACCCGAACCGCATCGCGATCTGGGGCTGGAGTTACGGCGGTTACGCGTCGGCTATGGCACTCGCTCACGACCGTGACCATGTGTTCCAGTGCGCCGTCTCCGTGGCTCCGGTCACGGATTGGTTGTTCTACGGTAAGATCTTGACTGCGTTGGTCCGCAACGGTATGGAGCATCTCACGCCACTGGTTCCATCCCGCAGATTCCATCTACACGGAGCGCTACATGGGCCTGCCGACGTCGCTCGACAACCGGATCGGATACGAAGTGTCCCGGCTGACGGCGCTCCACGAGCGCTTCCGCAACCGGTCGTACCTGCTCGTGCACGGTACTTACGACGACAATGTCCACTTCCAGCAGGCCATGCAGCTGTCGCGGGCGCTCGAAACGCACGACATCATGTTCAAGCAGGTGGTAAGTATCTACGGTGGACGGATTGTTCCGAACCGGGGAAAAAATGACTCCAACTTTCTTCCCTCCCCAGAGCTACCCGGATGAGGACCACAGTCTGGCAGGTGTTCGGCCACATCTTTACCACACGCTTGGTAAATTCTTCAGCGAGTGCTTAAAGCTGGACTAAGAGGGCCGCAGCGTGTGCCTGCTGCCTCTCGCTGTTCGCATTCCAACCACCGTTCGTTGCGGTTTGCCACCAGCATTTCGTTGGGGCTCTTGCTCCCCCAATCCGTGGATGTCTTACGTTCCTCCTCTTCCACAGTGATTAGAATGTTTTTTTTGTATGATTTTATGTTTATTTGTTTGTTTGTTTTTTTTTTTTAATAAGAGGAAGATAATACACGCACAAATGATGCCTGTACAGAAGCACCCGATGCTGGTGGACGTGTACGGCGGTCCGAACTCGGCCAACGTGGTCGGTACGTGGTCGATCGGCTGGGGCACCCATCTCGCCTCGAACCGGTCGGTCGTGTACGCCAAGATCGACGGACGGGGCAGCGGGCTGCGCGGCGACCGCCTCATGTATCAGATCTACCGCAACCTGGGCACGGTGGAGATACAGGATCAAATCAACGGCGCAAGCAAACTTGCCGAGCGGCTGCCCTACATCGACCCGAACCGCATCGCGATCTGGGGCTGGAGTTACGGCATGCACATTGGGAAATTATAAAAGAAATGAATCCATTTCCATTGCCATTAAAATCCCAAGAGTACTTCCAGTGTTGTTGTATCGTAGGAACAATTTTCAAAATTAGCAACAAAAAAAGCAGTGTTCGCTATAAAAACAAAAGCACTTTTCTTCATTATCAATATCTCATCCACTTCCCATGTTATGTTCGTGAAAGCGAACCCACAATTTAAAGCACTGCTCGTCCGCTTTCCGCTGTCCAAACGTTCTGCTGAGGCTGCGGCATATCGCAAACGCGGGAAGCATCGCTAATTGTTGTTCCAGTGGCCGATTTCAGGCAAATACGTTCCGCAAACCCTCGATAACGGTGGGTCGAGTACGCACTCGGCGGGGAAAGTGAGCTGCAATTTTCGTCTCGACTCGCTCGATACATAATCAGCTGCGGAAAATTTACTAACGTAATGGATTTTCGGTTGTTTTGAGGAAGCATGGAAAAAAAACGCTGGAGAAGCAATTAATACGGAACGGAGCCCTGGGCCGTGCGGACGGCCTTTTAATCGTTCGTTTGCGCCTCAATTGGCTTCATCCTGATTAGGACCGAGTCGTGTGTGCGCCGGGCTGGCACATGTGGGCTGCTGATTTGAACTGGCGGCTGTCATTTATCTTTTCCCGCGAAGCAGCAGCATAGCTTGCGCAAAGCATACACACACGCATGACTTCACAGGGAGCGGCGCCCCCGGTATCACGGAAGCCGAGGATGAGTGTAATAGTTTAATTGGCGCGTCAGCCACCAACAGCGAGGCAACACCAGAATGCACTCCGGAACGCAACGCGCGTGTTCCGGTCCGAAGGACCACGCTGGCGGAGTTACGTCTAACCTTGACTGGGGTGGAAAGTGAAAGGACAGAGCGCGGAGAGCAAGATGAAAGCGATACCGAAACCGCAATGCTTATCCACTTTGTTCAACCACTTTCTACCGACACCGGCCGTGTCTCGGATTGGGGGGGATCTTATTCCAGCCGATTTGTGGTGGGCAACAAGTTGTTTACACGCACCAGCCACCCGGCCCGAGTGTGGAGTCTGTGCCGGCTCTCAGCTGCTCGAAAAGCGGACCGGCACAGTAATCAGCGTGCTCTGTTTGCTTTTGTCTCGCCTGGTTGGGGAGATGGACGCTCTCCGCTGAGAGAGCATTACTCGCGGATGCTCTAACGTACGAAAATCGAGCAGTTTGTTACGCTCTCTGATCACAGTTGGCGGTGTGATGTTTCTATATGGGCATCTTTTGGATACAGTTTGATCGCAAACGCGGGAAGCATCGCTAATTGTTGTTCCAGTGGCCGATTTCAGGCAAATACGTTCCGCAAACCCTCGATAACGGTGGGTCGAGTACGCACTCGGCGGGGAAAGTGAGCTGCAATTTTCGTCTCGACTCGCTCGATACATAATCAGCTGCGGAAAATTTACTAACGTAATGGATTTTCGGTTGTTTTGAGGAAGCATGGAAAAAAACTCTCCAAATAAATACAAAATGGGGGAAAAAACACGTCGGCTCCAAAATCAAGCCGCCAATTGGCTTTCTATTTGGAAAATCTCACCGTACGAAGTGTGCGGTCACATCGAGTCGAGCAGTTTTGTTTTCTCGACCCTTTTTCTCTCTCGCACTCTTTACAGGTGGATTCGTTGGAGTGTCTCACCTCTTTTGTGTGGTGTGTGTGTTTATCTTTGTTTTGACTCTCTTTCGCTCCCTCTCTCAATTTTTCTCTTTAGTGGAGTCTGGGGTCAAATGCATCTTTTTAACATGTTAACTACTGTAGCTTTCATCGATGTTGTTTACTAAACGGTCATGACACCTGTAGTTATCTAATATTTCATGATTTTCAGCTTTAACACATGCATGTTTTATACTTTAACTGGTCATTTAGGCGACTTTTTTATATTTATAAACAAAAAAAAAACACTTCAATAATTAGCGTGCAATATTTTCATGATTTCAGAGTGCCCCAGTATTATAAAAAATATTTAAAAACTCCTAAATTTAACTTTCCCCATGGTGATTGGCTCGAGGCCGCCCTCCCCTCGAAACTGCTCGAATGCTACACTGCGATCTTGCCGGTTGCTATGGTGAAGCAGGCCCAGTCGCGGGCAAACGCTCGCAATTTTCGCGTGGTGCTCGTTTCGTCCGGTCCTACTCGCGGGTTCTCCGTCCGGTGGTGGACTTTTGGCGCCTGGGGTTTCGCGGCTTAAGTGCTTTGTGTGTGCGAGCGCGCGCAACCGTCGGTGTTTGTGTGTGTGTTTAAGGTGTGTAATGGTGTGTTTGTAACGTGTGTGTGCTCCCGTGCTGGGGGCTCCCCTGTAGCGTCAAACATGGCGAAAGTGTACAGCCAAGAACCAAAACAGAAAACACCTCCCCGAGTCTCGGGGAAGTTGTAAAGTCAAGCTGACTAAATTATGCCGAGCGTGCGCTCGCGTTAGCCCGCGCGCTTGTGTGATTTAACAGCCGCTGCCAAACCCATGTCCGACTCGAATAATGATCGGTTCGTGACCATAATAAATAGAGCCTTGCGTCGGTGCGATAATCTCCCGTGCCAAGTGAAGTGTAGTGAAGAGGTGTTCATGGTGCGTTGGAAGAGTGCGTAGTGCTGGTGGCTGTTTTGACCTACACACCCATATCCGATCGAGTTACCATGGAAACTTGCGTACAGAGAGTGTGGTCGAAAGTCCAAACTCGTCCAAATGTCAAATTTGTCACCAGATGATGGATTGAAAACGGAGTCTGAGACGGCAATGTGTGCGCGTATTGGAGATGAAAGTGACCAATCGAAAATCCAATTACGATCCACTTCCATGCATTATTCGCCACCTGCCACCAGTGATGAACTACCAGCCCCGAGTGAGGAAGACATGCAACTCGCTACGGCCGCACGCTGGGTCGCGCGGTATCTGTTTTGTTATCTAATTTGTAGCTCACATTCGTAAGCTTTCTCTCGATTTTCAGCTTTAACACATGCATGTTTTATACTTTAACTGGTCATTTAGGCGACTTTTTTATATTTATAAACAAAAAAAAACACTTCAATAATTAGCGTGCAATATTTTCATGATTTCAGAGTGCCCCAGTATTATAAAAAATATTTAAAAACTTTTTACACCATTTTACACCATCCCCTTTTTTTCGTGCACAATACACGACTCCGTTGAGAAGTTAATCCCGAGCAGGCTGACTACAAGGGTCCTGCCCATCCCCTCACAACTTCTTCCAACGCTTAGTGCACCGGTGGTTGTGATGCTGACATCCCACTAGCTTTAACGACAGCACCAGAGGAGCCTACAGTTGAGGCTTTAAGTGGCGGAATCTTTCATTTCAGCCTTTAACCCGAATCCCGACGAGGCCCTACGGAAAGCTTTTTGTATGTGTTTGTGTGCATGTGGATGGGTTAATTAATGTTAATCGAACTGAGCACACAAACGCACACCCTGAGATGATGGATTAGTGGAGCTGGGTTGCTGGAATCTGGCACACCAAATGACCATGTAGTTCGTTCTCCAAAAAATAATCGTATGGGCCCTCCCACCCGATAGGCCTCTGTTTCTGTGAAGCAGATGAGTGGTCATCTGTGGCGTGGCTTGGGTGACAAATCGGTCAATCAAATTGGATAAGTTTTAGACGAACCTTAATTAGAGCGAATCGTTACGAATCATTGGAGAGAGAGCGAGCGAGAGCAAGATTGTATCCTCCTTCGGAGGGCGTCATGCGGTCTCCCGTAATGTGCACCTCAAGTGCACCGAAGTGAAGTTTAATGCTCAAATTCCTACCCACGTCACGTTAGACACTTCGACGCTTCGTTTGCATCACTCACAATGCTGTGAAATGCGGTGAACTGCGAATGAAAGCACATCCCCAACCCAATGCTGCTGAAATATGTCCAATTTGGCTTGAAAAGGTTTCTTCCAACGAAAAAGAAACCTTGTAAGGATTCTTACGATTCATTCTATACGGCCCAAAGAGCGTAGAGATTCTTGGGGAAAAAATTGGACTTTTGATGGTTCGGTAAAAATTTTGAATCAAACTTTTGTGTGGAATTAATTCAAACGGCTTTAATTAAACGCTTCCTAACGATACGACTCGGAAGACGGAAGATTAAACTCATCGCTCCACTGTGATGAAGATAAACGTTTTATCGATGGCATCAAGATGGTTTAACCTATCCATCATTTGCCCCATGTCCTTTGACCACACTGGCGCACAAACACACATCACATCCACAAGCCCGTAATGAAAACTTACTCGCCTTAAGTTACCAGCTCCTACGAGGAAGTGAGATCTATACCGTATCGTGCTGCCTGCGACCTGAGGTGTACCTTGCCTCGGTCTTTCATAAATAATGTATGCCTTAGGTAACGAACGAAGCAAAAAGACCTAGAGACCGGAAAGACAAAACACGACGAGTCAGCGAGTGTGTGATAAGTGACAGTTTAACGACACAGGAATCAGGACGTGTAGCGTGCTTCCAGAGCACACGAAGATGTCTGCGGACTCCTTGACGTGAGTGTCAGGAGCACACAGCGTCATGAAAAATGCACACGTGCATCTCCGTGAGTGCATCCTCCTTCGCCTTACGGACGGTGTTTGGAACGCGAGATTGCCACTTACTTGCCCCGGACGGTTTTACACCATTTTACACCATCCCCTTTTTTTCGTGCACAATACACGACTCCGTTGAGAAGTTAATCCCGAGCAGGCTGACTACAAGGGTCCTGCCCATCCCCTCACAACTTCTTCCAACGCTTAGTGCACCGGTGGTTGTGATGCTGACATCCCACTAGCTTTAACGACAGCACCAGAGGAGCCTACAGTTGAGGCTTTAAGTGGCGGAATCTTTCATTTCAGCCTTTAACCCGAATCCCGACGAGGCCCTACGGAAAGCTTTTTGTATGTGTTTGTGTGCATGTGGATGGGTTAATTAATGTTAATCGAACTGAGCACACAAACGCACACCCTGAGATGATGGATTAGTGGAGCTGGGTTGCTGGAATCTGGCACACCAAATGACCATGTAGTTCGTTCTCCAAAAAATAATCGTATGGGCCCTCCCACCCGATAGGCCTCTGTTTCTGTGAAGCAGATGAGTGGTCATCTGTGGCGTGGCTTGGGTGACAAATCGGTCAATCAAATTGGATAAGTTTTAGACGAACCTTAATTAGAGCGAATCGTTACGAATCATTGGAGAGAGAGCGAGCGAGAGCAAGATTGTATCCTCCTTCGGAGGGCGTCATGCGGTCTCCCGTAATGTGCATATATATTGCGAATCGACGACACGCACTGGCTATCGGTGTAATAATTTCAATTTTCCAGTTCGCCACTCTGGAACGGAAAAGATGAGTAACGCGAGCAAGCCATGATAGGAGAACATGATTCACGCTTATGTTTGGTGGACAACTACAAAGTTACAGCAAACATTTGTACACAAAGCGAAGTCACTGGTCGGGCACGGTGCGACTCAAGACACCAATAAACACCACGCTCACATCGCACCGCCGCAGGACCCGCCGAGCGTGGAAAATTGCTGCTAATTTGCCATTGTTCCAAACGATTCAATTTTCCCAGCCTTCGACTAATGGTGGTGTTGGTGATCCCCTAAAAACGAAGCACCACCACCGGGCTGGTGTCATGGTGCGTTTAAACGGTAATTTTAGCACAACAACACCAATCCAGGAAGGAACGGCGATCTGTGATCACCGCGAGCACGCGAATGGCCGGAAGTTCCGGGATTTCTCGCCCTGTGGTGGGTTCGTCAATCCATCGATCGCTTGACACAGACGTACAAGCAGTCCGCTGTAGATTGGCTCGATGAGTGCACGTGTCGGAACTCAGCGCAACGAACAGTTTCTTCATAGGGGATAAAGCTAGGGGACAATTGATGTGTTTGATTGATTGATGTCTTATTTTTAGTTTCCACAACCATTATGAAGCTGAGCAGATGAGGGCCCAACATTCAATCAATTCTAATCTCAACAGATGCTGTTAGTTGCTTAGTTTACATCGGTTAATCTATATCAAGTAATTCAGGCATTCTGAGTGGTTTTTCTATGAATTGCTATTTTAATCTTAAAATCCACGTACTAGGATTTCAAGATGTACTATAGATGTAACAGATTCAGTAATAACACCTGCATAATCAATAAGCTCTTTCTGATGAAGTTTCACTTTTCTTATCGTGTGCTCCACATCCATACCCACAGCTATAACTATAGCTTCACCACATTAAACTACTATCAGCAACACCTGGACAACCATTGTTCAGTAATTAACGATACGATATGTCTGTATCTCGCCCAATATGGCTCTTATCGGCATGCTCGAAGTACAAGCACAAACATGCGGGGCTAATTGAACGCACCGCAGTTTGACACCGAAAAAGAAAGGTGTGCTTCGAGTTCATCGCCGCCATCGTACACCGATGAACACTATCGGACATCTTACAAGTCACCCAAGTAAATGAAACACATCCAACGATAAAGACGATTCTTTTGAAAGACCTGAGCGCAAGAAATGCCTACGATGCGTGTGAAGCTGTACGAACCGATTACGCACATCTATCCACGTTTTGACTTGCTTTTTTGGAAGAAGTAAAACGAATATCTGAAACCTTCCGAACCTCACACGATGCGGCATTTCATCCGAACAGAGTGTTTGTACAGATGGTTCTGCCTGTTCGAGACTGTATTGTAAGAAAAACATCGCACTGGAAGTGCTTCCAGCATGAGACGGTGATGATGATCTGTTCTGCGAGAAGTACACGCTTCTGTCAATCCGTGCCGTCGGGTTGGGTCAGTCGTATTGGATTCCGCACGTGGCAGAGAGTTTCTTATTAAAGTGGAATCATATTCTCCTCACTTCATTAGTCCTTTAATAGCAGCACCGTAAACAGTCGTCGAAAGTAGTGTCGCGGTGCTGGACACTACCGTAGTGCATGTTTCAAGTGTCAACGATAGAGCAAACCCTATCGCAGGCGGAATAAAATGGCAGCATCCAGTGGAAATTCCATCGAGATCGGACAGTCAGACCAGGTAAATTGAAAACAATTAGTCACATTGAACAAATTAGCCTCGTAATTACATCAATAAGAAGAACAGTCGTAGAAGAGTCGTACAAGAGCCCTATAAGAGTCTATTAAGCCGTAGCACGACACTAGTGTGCCTCTAAATGAATCAATCGCAAGCGCAGCGTTAAAAATTACACTTTTATCCATTCCGCTTTCCGCGGAATCCTGCCCCGCCGATTGCGCCACGCCAATTGCATAATACAATACACATTCCGCTCCCTCCCCACCATAAGCTACGAACGAGACGACGGCGTTGCGGTGTTGCGTGGTGCACAAAATTTGTAAATACCCCTAGAAATGGCCACGCGCTTGCACTTTCTGCGTTCGCAACGGCCGGTAGGAAGAATACGCCACTCGAAGGCGACGATCTTTTCGCGCAAACCGTTTCATGACCCAAACATTCGCTCCTTATGTTTCATTCCAGATGGTAATGAGTGCGCGCGTAACGCACCGGGAACTTGAGCGCCCGCCCAGGAAGAAACGGAGGCGCGCTGGAGCCCCTCCAGCGTTTGTGTGTGACTGGCATGAAAATGCTTTTTGACCGTCGAAACTGGGACGCTGCGTGCGACGATCACCGCTTTCCGGCTTTCGGAGTTCGGCTATGGCATGAAAATGCTTTTTGACCGTCGAAACTGGGACGCTGCGTGCGACGATCACCGCTTTCCGGCTTTCGGAGTTCGGCTGTCCTACCGATCCGGTCTCTCATGGGTCGGAAGTTCGACCAGTCGCGGTTACGAAAGCTCGAGCGCGCCAACAGGTTTTCGTGACCGGTTCGTTGGTGTTTGCTGCACGCGTGTTTGCGTTACCGCATACCTACCTTTGGAAATAGACAGCACATCGATGACACATTATAAGGGCCGCGAAGAAAGCCCTCGGAAGTGCACTCCAAGTGGATGTTAGAGTCGTGTCCATTTTGAAGTCATTTTGTGCGTGACTACTAACTGCTAGGACTAGTTACTACTTGCGATCGAAACGGAGCAGATTATCGGAAACCGATTTAACTCCACAAGTCTGCCCGAGAGTTATCGAGCTTTACGTATGATAGTATTGTGTGCGGAAGATTTACGATGGGTCTATTACGTCTGTCGAACACGATAAGAAGCAGGTTTTTGCAAAGGAGTCTTCCTTTTCATGATCAATAACCTAACAATCGGCGAGTACACGATAACGACCTCATGAAGATAATGAAGCCTCGAAAACAGCCATTCAGAAGGCAATCGATCGATAGATTGTAATTGATGCGTTATTCCAGCAATTCATGCTGAATACCGAAAACGGTACTGTATTGTGGGTTTTATATCTTGCTTGCTTTATTTCGGGGATTTTTTAGAACTTATGTCACGGATGATCCAACTCATCGAAAGATCGGTAGTAACCCTTGTTAAATCCTTTTACTCAAAAATGTCTCCTAGGACGATATTTTGTGGTATTACAACAAGACGTGCAGTTTAATATCTGAAACTGTTCTCGAGTCGAAAAATCTAAGAACTCTAAGCTAGTCATAATAACTTATTGTTCTTTTGTATCTTTAAATTTGTGTCAAAAGTTGTTATAGTAAGAAGTGAAGGATTGCTAAAGCACTCCTTATCTTCTCCTATAGACTGTATCTTCTGCACCCATTCTTAAGCTTGATCTCTCGTATCTCCCCATTTCCACGCCAGGAACTGGTTGCTTCGAGCAAACGAAACCTCCGTCGGTATCTGCTTCTCGGGACGCTCGCCGTCATCCTTACCGTCATCGCCGTCGCCCTCGTCGTCATCCTAACGGCCAGCAACGATGAGGACGAACCAGAAAACGCACCGATCGTGTTCGAGGGCGAACCGATCACGCTGGAGGACTTCCTGCAGGGTCGGCTATCGGCCAGCGGTTTCACCGGTACCTGGACACCGAACGGACAGATTATCTTCCGCGATGACTTCGGTTCGGTGATGGTGTACGATCCGGAGCAAAACGACACAAAGATACTGCTCGGGGCGGCGAACGAGGAGCAACTGCAGGGCTTCAAGTTTGACCTGTCGCCGGATGGAAAGTATCTGCTGGTGGCACGGGGCTACAGTAAGATCTTCCGGCATAGCTACCTGGCCCTGTACGACATTGTGGATATGGCGACCAAGCAAATCATTCCGGTTAATGTTGGTGGGCAGAGGGTAAGTCCAGCTGTTAGTCGGCTGCCGTATGTGCAAAACTCTTGACCGTCATAACCGCCTAACTTTTCTTCCAGCGCGCACTGAACCTCGTCGAATGGAGCCCCGTCAATCACTCGTTCGTGTTTGTGTACCAGAATAATCTGTACTACCGCGAGACGCCAGCTTCCCCCGAGGTACAGATCACCACCGACGGCAGCCCGAGCGTGTACAACGGCATCCCCGACTGGGTGTACGAAGAGGAGGTCTTTTCCACCAACATCGCCACCTGGTTCTCGCCGGACGGTGAACGCATCGCATTCATCCGTTTCAACGACACCGAGACACCGCTCATGAAGATCCCGATCTACGGTCCACCGGGCAACCCCGAATACCAGTACCCGCGCGAACTGACGCTCCACTACCCGAAGGTGGGCACCAAGAACCCGGATGTGCATCTGTTCCAATACGACTTCAAAGATCGCAAGCTCCAGGAGATCGAGCCACCGGTGGAACTGATCACGCAAGCCCGCGATCACATCATCACAAGCGTTGGGTGGACCCGCGAACGACTGGTGACGATCTGGATGAACCGGGTCCAGAACCACGCCATCATTCGATCCTGTGCCGCTGAAGATGCTCCCGGCACACAGCGGTGCATTACGGTGCACGAAATCAACGAACCGGCCGGTTGGCTGGATCTGTTCAGTGCGCCTGTCTTCAACGCGGCCGGCACCCATTTCCTCGTGATCTCATCCCACGCGCAGGGTTCGGCCGGTGGCTTTAAGCACATCACCATGATCTCCACCACGCAGCGTTCGGCGATGCCCAGTGGCACGGCAGTCACCAGTGGCACATTCGTCGTACAGGACATTCTACGCTGGGACGCCAAGAGCAATCTGATCTTCTACACCGCCAACACCGCGGAGGAGTCGCACGTGCTGCATGTGTACGCGATCGAGGGCCGCGAGGGCGCACCGGCCGGGCAGTGTTTGACGTGCGATGCGGAGGTTGCCGGTAAACAGAGCTTCTTCAACGCGCAGATGAGCCCGAACGATGGGAACTATCTGGTGCTGGAGGCCCGCGGTCCGAACGTACCCTGGACGCACGTTTACCACTGGAGTGTTGCGGATAAGGGTGAGCTAACATTTGATTTTAGCGTACTGTGGTTTAGTGAGGGATTAGATGGGCATTTTATAAGGAATATTTCTTCGCGAGAAGCTGCCATTCTAAAATATGTGCATGTAGTTTGTACACGCCCTCACTGAGGGATGAGGCACTTCATAATCTGAAATCAACGCACTTTGACATTCGAACGAACTCAATTGCTAGAAATCAGTCCACTAAACATCTCCATTACTTCCCTCCCACAGTCGTGCAGCTGAAGCTAATGAAAGTCTGGAACTCGAACGACTTCGTGCAGCAGTCGCTCAAGCGTAAGGCGATACCGCGTGTCGAAATCCACGAGCTCGACCTCGGCAACGGATTCACGGCGAAGGCGATGCTGCTGATCCCGCCCGGCACGAACACGTCCAGCGCGGCCGTGAAGCACCCGATGCTGGTGGACGTGTACGGCGGTCCGAACTCGGCCAACGTGGTCGGTACGTGGTCGATCGGCTGGGGCACTCATCTCGCCTCGAACCGGTCGGTCGTGTACGCCAAGATCGACGGACGGGGCAGCGGGCTGCGCGGCGACCGCCTCATGTACCAGATCTACCGCAACCTGGGCACGGTGGAGATACAGGATCAGATCAACGGCGCAAGCAAACTTGCCGAGCGGCTGCCCTACATCGACCCGAACCGCATCGCGATCTGGGGCTGGAGTTACGGCGGTTACGCGTCGGCTATGGCACTCGCCCACGACCGTGACCATGTGTTCCAGTGCGCCGTCTCCGTGGCTCCGGTCACGGATTGGTTGTTCTACGGTAAGATCTTGACTGCGTTGGTCCGCAACGGTATGGAGCATCTCACGCCACTGGTTCCATCCCGCAGATTCCATCTACACGGAGCGCTACATGGGCCTGCCGACGTCGCTCGACAACCGGATCGGATACGAAGTGTCCCGGCTGACGGCGCTCCACGAGCGCTTCCGCAACCGGTCGTATCTGCTCGTGCACGGTACTTACGACGACAATGTCCACTTCCAGCAGGCCATGCAGCTGTCGCGGGCGCTCGAAACGCACGACATCATGTTCAAGCAGGTGGTAAGTATCTACGGTGGACGGATTGTTCCGAACCGGGGAAAAAATGACTCCAACTTTCTTCCCTCCCCAGAGCTACCCGGATGAGGACCACAGTCTGGCAGGTGTTCGGCCACATCTTTACCACACGCTTGGTAAATTCTTCAGCGAGTGCTTAAAGCTGGACTAAGAGGGCCGCAGCGTGTGCCTGCTGCCTCTCGCTGTTCGCATTCCAACCACCGTTCGTTGCGGTTTGCCACCAGCATTTCGTTGGGGCTCTTGCTCCCCCAATCCGTGGATGTCTTACGTTCCTCCTCTTCCACAGTGATTAGAATGTTTTTTTTTGTATGATTTTATGTTTATTTGTTTGTTTGTTTTTTTTTTTTAATAAGAGGAAGATAATACACGCACAAATGATGCCTGTACATAATAGTTAAGCTATTGAAAAGCCCGTGTGTATGTGTAGAAGGGAAGCATTTTATCGGTGTTTGTGTATTGGAAGAGATAGAAAAAACAGATTTTAACTGTGTACATATAGGAGATGAGCTAGAGTGTGAGGTGTGCAGTACACAACAGCAACAACAATAGCAACAAAAACCATCGCATCGAGTACATCCGCAAACGGTAGGCTCATGTTCAGTGCTGCGGAAGTGTAAGTGGACCCAACCCAGAGAGCAAACGTGTAGAAGTACAACGTGTTTATAAAACACTAGTCAAAGAGAACAGAGGGGTAAATTTTGCATCACACGCACAACGCGCTAGGAAGATATCTGTAATAGAAGGATCGTGTTGTGTCCGTTAGGCACCCGTGAAAGTACGAAACGTTGGCAAAAAGCGTGTGTGTTACACTAAAGTAAAGGGATAGAATACAGTGTATTATTTTAATCAACTCTTTGCGCCCATCACTGCCTCCGTGTAATAACATCCGATTACTTCCTCACATATTTTTACGCGATTATAGAGCATCTGTACCAAACGGGCAGCATACTTAATGGCGCTGATTGGGCAAATGACGCATTTATCCTGCGGATTGCATACTTTTTCGATGATAAAGCAAATGTATGCCTTATTTGCCTGCATACGTCATCATATTCGAATACTCCCACACAGGCACACAGTTCTTCATATATTCTGCACTTTATTTCTTCGTATTCTCTTTATTATTTACACACACATCTATATTGGTTTACCATACCTCGTTGCTGGGGTTGTTTGTTGTGCAGCGCAACACACTCAGACGGCTTACGTCCTGCTCCTGCTCTTTGCTCACACGCACGCACGTGCGTCCTCCCCTGCTGCTGCCCTAACACGATCGAGGAGTTCGTCAATTAGCTCTTACTTGCAAATGTTCATAATTTAGGATTCTGATTCTTTTATTCATATATAATTCGGTAGCGTTTTATTTAGTTGTACGGATGGGGATGTAGCATGCTTTGCTCGTTCTTCTGTTTTCTCCTTTCCTTCATTTTCATCTTGCGAGAAGTGGTGAATGTGCAATTTATCTAGAACTGTGTTTTCTTGGTTTTGTATGTTTTGCTTCCTCTCACTCTCTCTCTCTTCCGAGCTGCCCTAACACGATCGAGGAGTTCGTCAATTAGCTCTTACTTGCAAATGTTCATAATTTAGGATTCTGATTCTTTTATTCATATATAATTCGGTAGCGTTTTATTTAGTTGTACGGATGGGGATGTAGCATGCTTTGCTCGTTCTTCTGTTTTCTCCTTTCCTTCATTTTCATCTTGCGAGAAGTGGTGAATGTGCAATTTATCTAGAACTGTGTTTTCTTGGTTTTGTATGTTTTGCTTCCTCTCACTCTCTCTCTCTTCCGCTTGTTTTGCCGTGTGTTTTGTTTCGTTTTAACGTGTTTTATCGTACACATTTCTGCAGTGGTGAATACCGTGCCGCCGTTGTTGTTAGCTGTATTATCCTTCCCTCATCCATTACTCTATGCCATGCCCCGGTACATGTATGGTCGTTAAGCATTTTGCCCCCTTCCCCCGTGACGGAGATAGTTGAATGTTTTCGTTACTAATTGATGTAGAAAAAAAGCGGTTTCTTTTTTTTAATCGTCTCTAGAAAAGGATTTCCACCCGGAGAATGTGGCATAACGTGACGAAATGAATGATTAAAATATTTATAGAAAAAATCATCTTGGTAACGGTTGCCGGTACGCAAATTGAAACGAAGCAAGTACTTTGAACTGAAGCAACACCCCAACACACATCCCAGCGCGCAAAGAACACTGGTGGATGAGGTGTGACGGGGGGTGGGGGACAAACCATTTAATTTATTATTTCACCCCCGTTTAGTTGTAAGTCGTGTTTTTTAGTAGACGTGCGCATATGGGGTCGATAGGATGATGAGAGCAGTACACAAACACACTCGCTCTCTTACGCGCATACACGTAAATCGTAGATGGGTTTTAAAAGCTGTAGAAGTACTTTTACTTAGGGAGAAGGGATCGTGAGGACTGAAGAAGGAAAAGTCACCGACGGGGGTGTTATGAAAGAAACCCCTCCGGGACGAAATGAGAGCGCGCTCGCGCAGCTATATAACAATTGTGTAAACGAAATATTGGCAAAACTGAATACGCGAGTCGTACTTTAAATGTCGAGCGGAAGTTTATAAGTTTATGTCTCAAATGGCTGGTGGGTTGGTGTACACACAGATGGGGTTAGTAGTAGAGCAAGCAAAACGAATAGTAATTATTGTATGTTTGATGTCATTTTATCGCGTTTATATAAACACACATAATACCCATGAGGAACTCCCCTTGCGCCAGAAAGCATAAAAAAGCACATAGGCAGGCGGGAGAGAGAAAGAGATTAACAAAACCTATTAAGCACGAAATGTATGAGTGAGGGTGTTGAAAGCGAAAACAAACGAAAAGTAAAACAAACATGAGTGTTTTGTCCAAAATTTTACAATTAGAAGAAAAAAATGGAAAAAGAGTACAACATTAGCGAATAATGAAAAACGAACGAGCAGGCAGCAACTTGCGCCGCAGGAGAAGAAGAGCATGTGTGTGTGTGCGTGGTCAACTACGCCATGAAATAAAAACACTCCCCTTAAACTCCCCCACCTACTCGTATGCAAATCTCCATAAATGGGAGCTGTAAAACTGCTTGAAACTCCATCAAACTATTGGAAGAGCTGGACGAGGGATAAAACATAATGACCCCGTCATCGATAGAAGTAAAGGAAAGCGGTGCAAAACACTGTCTCCCAAATGTGTACCTAAACCGGGTAGATGCTCTTATCGATAACATCGATTGTTTTCTCCTCCCCAAAAATCAACAACTCATTTCCCGCAGGAAAGTTCTTTACAGAGAACGTTAAAGTAAAGTAAGCGCCAAAAATAAATAAGTGCGATCAGACACATACTAAAACATCCAAGGCCACAGAGAAACACACACGATTAAAATGCAATATTTAAAAAACAGCAGCAACCTAATAAGTAATCAGTAAAGCAGAAACAATGCACAGAAATCAAGATACCAACAAATAAAATGAAATGAAATGTAACACACCTTGTACTATCTCTCCGTGTACCATGTGCACTCTGTAAGTAATAAAACACAGGAAAGCTGTGCATAAAACAAAAGAACAAATTATGGAAGACATTTTCGAACACGAACAAAAATCATCGCACTCTCAAGATTTTCAAACGTAATGAACAACCTCCAACAATTGGTCAAATGTACGAAAAGAGTGAGTGTGTTAATCAAATTTTTACGACAACAAAAGCTTATTGATCAACAATAGCTTGTATGTTTTTCTTATCGCACACAAACCCTTCATACTACTGCATAACGCTGTAAAATAATGTAACATTTGAACAAGAAAGATGATGCAAATTGATGAACTCGTCGTCCTGCATGTGAATTTGCTGCATTTCGATAAACGAAAACAAGAGAAAACATTCGTTTTTTTATAATCTATATAAATATATAAATAAAATTGATCATTGATTGTAATCTTAACTAAAGCAAAGCGATCGATTCCTAGCCACCACCGCCACTTCCAGAGGCCGTTCCTCCCGTACCATCACTGCCTGCTTCTCCACCTACGGCGCCTTCTAGTGCGTCGGTTTCGGGAGCCTTCAGCTCGTTGCTACCACCACCAGCGCTACTAGACGCGGCTCCGGTCACTTCAACAGTTCCTTCCCCGGTTACCATCAGCTCGCTCTCACCCTCATCCTCCTCGATGATGGCACCGGCACCACCACCACTGCTCGGCAGAATATTCGCCCGCCGGACGATTCGGCGACGACTGGGCAGGGGTAGGTGATCGGCGGCGGTGGTGACGAAACGAATGCCGCCGCCGCCGCTACCACGCTGATGGTGGGTGGCGACATTGCGTGCGACACCACCCCGACCCGTCGTTACCGTGACGACCAAGCGAAATAAAAAAACGCAATAAAACCTAGTGTATCTTCTACACCTATTGCACGCTTTCGCGTGTATAAAACTAAATTGGAGAGACAACGGAGGGAGACGTGAACGAGATAGCAATGGATTTTGAAAGGAAAGTAAAAAAAACAAATCAGATAACTATACACCTTTGCAATATGCGCCTCTCATTGCAGCTGACAAAGCTTACTAACAGAAATTGTGTTCAAACACTCTTACCCGCTGGCAAAGCTGCGTAAGAGTTGCGCGTCCGCTGCTAAGCAGCTTCAAGCCAACCGCTTTTTACTCTTTCATGAGCTGCTTACTACTTGGCAGACGCAGATCATAGCAGCCACGGTTCGGCTGATTTAAAGCTGATTAACAGCTGGCTGAACAAAATTTGAAGTATTGCACAGCTCCCGGCGCAAAGTTCCTGTTAATAATCTTTGCCAGAGTTGTGATTATGGTGTGAAAACGGATATGAAGCGCCCGCTTACCTTAGAGGATGAAAAAGTGCTTGTAAGACGATGGTAACCCGGCATGATCGCCTCCACCTCCTCCTCCTCCACCACCGCCACTTCCAGAGGCCGTTCCTCCCGTACCATCACTGCCTGCTTCTCCACCTACGGCGCCTTCTAGTGCGTCGTTTTCGGAAGCCTTCAGCTCGTTGCTACCACCACCAGCGCTACTAGAAGCGGCTCCGGTCACTTCAACAGTTCCTTCCCCGGTTACCATCAGCTCGCTCTCACCATCATCCTCCTCGATCGCTCCTGGAAGGGGTTTGCGAAACGCACATTTGTTAGAAATGGAAAGCTCGAGAGGAGGGATTCCAGACTTATTGCAGAACAAGATAAAGCATGTGAAAATGTTGCCTAATGTCTCCTAAATCTCCCAGATTACCATATCTCATCTGTTTACCTTTCTTGCCCTTCCGGACGCGTTCCTTCTTCATGCCGGGTTTCTTGAAATGTCTCAGCTCCAGATGCCGGCGCAGATTTCGGGACTGTCTAATCACGGCCTGACAGATCGGGCAGGTGGCCGGTTGTTCCGATTGCGATTTGCTCTTGATCTCTGCGAGGGAACGGCAACAAAATAGAACGTATCAATACCGCGATCCATGTTTTGGTAGAAGCACCAACCACCAAACTTACTGATGATGCCATCCTTCGTGTCGACCGGTGTACCGTCCGCGCTCGTCTCCTTCTTGATGTCCTTCGGTACGGTGGCCACCTCCTCCGCGTTGTTGACAATGATCGCCTGAATCGTGCCGTCGTCGTCCGTTTTCATGACCTTCGCCGCCTGCGTACCGCCGGCACTGTTGGCGGCGGCACCGGCCTGTCCCTGCGCGCCGGGCGTCTTCTTGGTGCGCTGCTTGCGCTTGCGCGTCGGCAGAAACTGGCTGATCACGTCCTTGGTCACCTCGTCCGACATCTGGTCCGGTGTGATGGTTTCGATGACTTGCGCCTGTACGGTTTGCGTTGGGCCGAGGGTCGTGATGAGTTCTTCCGTTGTCTGGAATGTGGCGAGATAAAAAGGAAGCGAATTAGAATATAGAGCAAGAATTGCAGCAAGGTTTGCCAGCTGAACATCCTGAAGGCTGTGTTGACAACAACTTAATTAATTTTTTGAATAAGGTAGCTATTATTATCAATTCATTTTAATAACAATTATGTTTTTCATATACATGTGAAGAATGTAAATGAAAGAAAGATATAGATATTTCCAATCTACAATTATTTGGTTAAGAATCAGCTAAGGAGGTACGACAAAGTAGAAAAAACTAAGTAAAATATTCCAAAAATATGATTTTACCAGATTTCAAGATATACTCTTGTAATGTGTTCCCTATTTTCGATGTTCCATCTTTCAGTGATGTTATGAAGATCATCCCCCTGGAAAACCCAGACTCCAAACCCAGCGCCTCCAGATCGTTCGCGTTCACGCCGGCCAGCATGACGACCGGATGCTTGCACGGTGTGTTCTGTGAGAAGAGACAAAAAAAAGAGAGGGAGAGAAAGAGAGAGAATGAACGAAGAGGCAATGGAAACGGATCAAAACAGAGAGAATTCCTCGGACTGATAATGTTCGTTGGGAGGCGTAGCGTAGCAGAGAAGAGATAATTTGCGTGCATGGTGCGAGGATTGAGATAGGGGTTGATTTCCCGCCACTCGCGCTGTCACACGCGAGTTCACCGACAGCGGAGCTTCGGAGAGAACAGCGCACCGTCAAAAACAGTGCGAGGAGAACGTTCTACCCTCTTCAGCTCAGAATAATAATAAAAAAACAGAGTGCGTTTATGTTTCCATGTGGGCATTGTTTTATCGATTCGCACACTTGTAACTGATGACAACAGGAGCATTCTATCGTCTCAATTCGTATTCATCTCCCACCCCCCATTTGCGGTGGGGTGTTATTTTGCGTTCTTGGCGTATAAACAGTTGCCTTTTTGCCTACCCTAGTGTTTGCCTTACTGCGCAGAATCGAAGCAGGCAGCGTTGTTTTATCGTTTTTTCTTTGACTCCGTCGTAGAAACGTGGACAGATGCATCTAAACAGAGCGCACACAGATAAGTTTGGCGTCGTACGTATTATGTCACACAACACGCGTTTTTTCGTTGAGTTACGCGCTGTTGTGTTTCACTTTATTTTTCAAATATCAGTTCAAAATCTGTTTTCATCTAACTTTTAAGCAAAAGATTACATTTTTTCATTTGTACATCAACTCCAATTCTATTTGTTAAAAGGTGTAGTGACCACAAGCACTAATGACACTTTTTTCGTATTCCTGTAGCATCTTTTCCATAAGTTGGTTAAAGTCTTTTGATTTCTGTGTGGGAATAAACTAAGCTGGGGTTGAATATGTAGTTGGTTTGTTGTTGATTTGCAGGGTTTATATAGGCTTTGAGCATTTTCGGCTTTTTGCGTCGCTTATTCGTAATTAGTTTTAGTCTTTCCAGTTATCAGTATCTGGAAATAATTATCTGTATCCTAATCTTAATCACGCTAAAAAAAAAACATATTATTCAAGCTCGAACAAACTGCAAACTGTGAAAATCTGTTTTAATTGAATTATTACTATTTTTAATATTAAAATTTTGACCAGCTGATCGCAATAGGTCAAAGCAAGCCTTAAGGACATTCCAGCACGCACTTGACTTGTTTGGTGAGAATGCGCCCAAAAATATTCCCTCCTCTCTCTGCCCCTCCCGTTTCCCCGGGAACCCTGCACCAACACAAGAATCCAACCAAGCGTGTGAGGGAAAAAATCAAAACAGAGCAAACGCGCGCGATCCGCAATTCTCTTTCCCATGTGCGTTGCATGTAATGGGCCTTTCGTGCGCGCTTCTCATCATTTATTGAGCGCGAGATCATCCCGCCCGACCGCCCACCCGCGACGCTCCTGCCTCCTAGCAACTATCTCCGCTCCGAGAGCAATGTGTGGAAAGCGAC
>KZ069828.1:19216-29818 GCA_002091845.1 Anopheles cracens
TTTGTGTAGTGAAAACGATAAGGATAACGAAAGTGATGCGGAACGGAAAGGTTGCCAATCCGGTGCACCAGCGGCGGAGCGACAAAAAAATGGCACAACCGCAAAAGAGGAAACTGGTACGAGCAGTCGAGCGGCTGGAGACACCGATAAGGATACGCCGGGAAGCGGTGGTAGACCAGTGACAACAGCGACGACGACGACGACGGCATCCATCGCTAAAGTTATCGAGGGCAATTTGGGGCCGCTGACAGCGACGGTGAAATTTATCAATCCCTACAAAAACAACTGGATCAATGCGGACCGCTTGAACGAGCTGCGCAAAAAGGTACAAGATGCGACCAAGCACCACCGGGTGTTTCTGCTCCGCGGTTCCTTCCACACCGTCCGGCGGGCGCTGGTCGAGCGGGGCTGGGTGGAGAAGCTGGATGGGTTCCGCGTGAAGGCCCAGGCGTCCACCTCGTCGTCCGGCTTCATACTGGAGGACTTGGTGTCCCAGCTGCCGGAGCGCAAACCGGGCGAATCGCGCAAGAACCACATCGCCAAGTGCGAGCGCAGCATAATGTCCCGCTTTCTCGAGCACACACCGATCGACTTCCTCTGGACGGCCCGCCGCGAGAAGGCGGACTGGCTCGACCTGACGAAGAACTCGTCGCTGATCATCAACCGCTTCGCAAAAGCGCCGTTCACTACGAAGGAAGGCCTCTGCTCGGCGCTGCACGATTTCCATTGGTTCTACGAGGAGGGCATGTCCGAGACCTACTTTCCCCGGTGCTACAACGTCTGGAACCCGGAGGAGTTGAACGAGTTCGTCGACAATTTCCGGCTGACGGCGTCGATGGGGCTGCTCAAGTGGCTCATCGAGCGGCATGCGACCGAGGGGGGCCTCGACGCCATCATCGCAGACGATGGCAACGTGCCGAGCACGTGCATTACCTTTGCACTGACGCGCTGCAAGGAGTACCTCGACTACTGCCTGCACAACGACATCGACATCGAGGAGGACACGAAGGTTTGGGACCACGACTGGGACGTCTTCCTCACGCACCACTACCTGCTCACGCACGAGGACAACCGGATACAGCTGCTGAAGGAGGAGCGCGACACGGACGCGATCGACAACTATCTGGCCGAGGCGAAGTCGGTGCTGGAGCAGATCAAGGGCTACTGGCCGCAGTACGCGCTCGACGGGTACCTCAACATCTGGATCGTGAAGCCGGGCAATAAGTGCCGCGGGCGTGGCATCCATCTGATGAACAACATCAAGCAAATCATTGCCATGGTGAACCCACCGATAGTCAGCAAAACGCGATACGTTATTCAAAAGTACATCGGTAAGTCTGGCGAACCCAGTGAAGGAATGCACATTCGGGCCATCGGGTGCGCCTTGTTTCTTTTTGTTCTTTTTTGTTTTTGAGAGGGTACGGCACCGGCACGTTACCATTCATGTTTTGGTGGTCGTCCTTCGGCGCAAGGAAAGAGAGAGGGAGAGAGAAAGGGTGATGAAAAGGGTTAGCCTGCCGTGCCGTGCACGCATAATTGAACCGATTGGAGGATGAGGGGTTCAAACGTAGCATAATGGTTGGGGGAATATTATAACGTGCCAGGCACGACGATGTTTTTTGCCATAGAAACAACGATTGAATTCCAGCTGTTTGCCAACACCTTCCCGTAGTAGGCGGCGAGAGCCGAGCTATGCAGTTTTCATTCCTGTGCACTCTCGCACAGTTTTCGATTGGCCGAAGAAAAATGTAGTTTTTGTTCCTTTCGCTGCCGTTTTGTTCCGAGTGAAGCTAGTAATGTGCTAGAAGTGTTCAAACCAACCAACAACCAGCTAGCGGGCTAGCGATTTCAAAATCGGATTGTTTAGTTAACTGAATTGTTTTTATTGTATACAGAAGAGTGTATTTAAATGTCCTTCATTGATACCGCAGTGTCTATTGATTTCAAGTACAGTTGATTACAGTTATCGTTTGTGTGACCGTGACAAATCCTACATTACAGTGCAGACACTAGGAACTACGTTGACGACAGGATCTAAGCTGTTTGTATGGTTGGGCATATCTTGGTTTTCTCTTTCCAGAGCGTCCTCTGATTATTCACAACACTAAATTCGACATCCGGCAGTGGTTCATGATCACCAGCGTGCAGCCGCTCAACATATGGTTCTACAAGGAAAGCTACCTACGCTTCAGTTCGCAACAGTACAATCTCATGAACTACCACGAATCGGTTCACCTGACGAACCATGCGATACAGAAGAAGTACCACAATGCGGTCCGCGACGAGCGACTGCCGCACGAGAACATGTGGGACTGTCACACGTTCCAGGCCTACCTCCGACAGATCGACAAGTACGAAATGTGGTCCGAGCGTATCTATCCCGGCATGCAAAAGGCAATCATCGGCTCGCTGTTGGCCTGCCAGGACAACATGGACCGGCGGCCGAACACGTTCGAGCTGTACGGTGCCGATTTCATGATCACCGAAGATTTCTATCCCTGGCTGATCGAGATCAACTCCAGCCCGGATCTGGCGCCGAGCACCAGCGTCACTGCACGGCTGTGTCCCCAGTGTGTCGAGGACACGATCAGAGGTAAGTCACCCGGTGGAGGAGCGAATCGTAGGGTGGAGTTGATGACGGACGGCTTTTCTCTACCGGCAGTGGTGATCGATCGGCGTACCGACTCGAACGCACCGACCGGTTCCTTCGAGCTGATCTACAAGCAGGTCATACCGAAGACGCCCGCCTACATGGGGCTCAACCTGCAGCTGCGCGGCCATCGGATCACCCCGAAGAGCTCCATCAAAAAGGACCGCATGCGTATGCTTCCACTGAAACCGGTTCAGAACGTGCTGCAAGTGTCCCGGCTGGCGACTTCGGCGGCGGCAGCCTCTGTCGTGAAGCAGTCCGCCTCGCCGGTCATAATGGATCTGATAGAATGCATGCAGTTCCGCGACGGAAAGCCGGACGACGATCTGTCCCGGCAGCAGACGTTCGTTCGTGGTGCGTGCGGGGTCACCTCGGCCACGCTGTACAAGCGTTCGAACTTTTCGCACAAGAGCACCAACCTGCGGTATGACTTCGAGAAGAAGAAATCGTACATCATCTCGAAAACGGGCGAACTGTTCCGACGCAATGGGGCCGGCGGAGGCGGCGGCGGCAGCAGTTCCAGGTATCTGACCGACGGGGACACGTACATCGACAGCGTGGAAGCATGGGAACGGGCCACGACTAGCTTCTTCCAGCATAATTTCTCCAGCACGCTCAGTTCACTCACTGCCACCAGTCGCGAACGAACCGGGCCGGAATTATCGGATGAAGGACAATCTCGCCCGGCTCCCGCGGTGCCCAGTGCGTCGGCACCGGGCAACGGTAGCTTTTCCGGTGGGGCAAACACATGTTGCTCCATCAAGATAACCGACTGTGATGAGTCCAGTAGCCAGTCAAATTCGGACTCGGAAAAACGTACCGGAAGCGTGGAGAACCTCTCGGCCCCGAACGGTATGGCCGCGAGCCACGCACCAACCAGCGGGTTTCCGGCGGCCATTCGCTACAGCACCCGGCATAACGGAGGCCGCATGACGACCTCCAACAACTTCTACACGCTCGGGTTCAGCTTGCGGACGAGACCGCCGAAGTCGGTACGGTCCGGGGCGGGCAGCAAACTGCACCACGCACAATCAGCCGAGGACCTGTCGTTACAACATCGCGGCACGAACACCGCCAGCATGGCGGAGTCGCCAACGGTCGCACCGAACGGAAGCACCTCGGGGACGGCTTTCTAGCAGCCGTGGAACACCGCCGCCCGTTGCTGGGGCGGAAGGAACGGTGATGAATTTTCTCAGCTACTGCTAAGGTCCAGCTTTGCACCGTACACCGGTAAATCCTCCTCCACCCTGATCCCACCGCTCTATACCTCAACCGCTTCCCCGTCGGCCTGCACACCCTTCCCATCCAGCTCGACGCAATCCCACTGGCACTCCCGCTGCAATCTTCCCATCACACGGGGCCACTGCTTTATGGGCAGCTCCAGCTCCAGCTCCGGCGGTAGCCATGGTTACGGCATCAGCAAAGCAACAAGCATTCCTTCTTCTTCCACTGCCATAAGCAACAGCATGAGCAGCAACAGCAGCAACAGTCACAGCAACTATCTAACTAATGTAAAAAGTAGACACAACGCAGCAAGCCCCGCCACACGTTTCCATGAAACGCTTTTTCGTGTACCTCTGGTTAAAATTCAAGGTTCTTCCTTACTTAAACCAAATTGTTTTGTGTTTCAGTAGTTTCTAGTGTACGTTTACTCGGTGTATAAGTGTGTTATCGCGTCTTGGAATCCCCGGCAGCAGTAGCAGCAGCAGTTGTGGGCAGTAGCAGCCGCCAGGAGTGCCAGTAGATACATTCCACCGTTCCAGGATACGTGAAATTTCTAGTCCCTCCCAAACACGCCAGGTACAGCTCTCCCGGACATGGTTGGTTGATGGTCATGGTGTTGTTGTTGATGTTGTTGTTGTTGTGAGCAAAAGATAAAACTATTTAAAATCTAACCACCTAGCATAGCTAATCATAGCCTAACAGTACCAGTTCGTTAGCCCGCGTCCGGTGTCGCGATAACAGAGTATAGCGCCCGCTGTTGATAGGAGAGCGGCAGTCTCGTTGAACGAAGTAGATAAATGAAATGCATTTAAAAATCAAATTTGTTACCAGTGATGTATGGGACAGTGATCCCGGTGTTGATCTAGCGGACATAACGCTGGAACTAGGTGAGATCGATTATGGCAACAGGCACCTCGATCAACGTTTCGAGCAGGCACCGGCTCAGCTCACTAAGCGCTTCCTCAACGGTTTGCCGGCGGTGGAACCACCGAACGAGCCGCCCCCGTACCGCGGCGGGCCTGGGGATGATCGGCCGCTGTCACCCCTGTCGCGACCGTTTCCGAACCCGAAAGTAAACCAACATGTGAACACATTTCCGCGTATGACACCCCGCCTGCATACCCTAGAGGACGACGACGACTCCAACCGAACGCCAAAGCACAGGTTCTTTCGCAACTACAGCTTCGATTTTCTCAAGCAGAAGCAACTGAAGGCCAAAATTGCGTCCGCAGTGGAGAAGAAACACGTCTTCTCGATTGTCGGCCACTATCCGGCCCTCCGGAAGGCGCTCAAAACGCGTCACTGGCTGGAAAAGCAAACCTTCCGAAGTGCCTTACTCCGGGAGCTGTCGCATCACGCGCTGCTGCAGAAAGCTTCGAACGGGAACGAGTACGAGGAGGCGCTAGTGTCCAAGTACCTTAAGCCGTACCTGCCGTACTTCATCTGGCAGCACCGGAACATGCGCGACTGCAAGCAGGATCGTTTCTACGCACCGTACCGCAGTCGCATCCACTACGAGCGACCGTACGACTTTGCGGTGAAGGAGAATCTGATACGGCTCATCAACGCGTCCCACTGGCATCAGGAGGAAGGCTTCGCCGAGCTCGACTATCCGCGCACCTACCTGCTGGACACGGAGGACATCATCACCAAGTTCCAGGAGGACTACCAGCTGACGATCGTGAGCAGCTTCCTGTACCACATGTCCAAGCAGCTGGAGCACGCGTTCGACGACGACGGTACGCTTCCGACGGACGTGCTGACGACGGCGATGAAGTACTTGCGGTACTATCTGGGTTGCGCGCAGCACGAGGACATCGACCATGAGGAGTTTTGTGAACCGCTGCTCACGCCCGAAAATAGGCACGAGATGGAGCAGGTGCTGGCGGGCGAGGCGCAGTTCGGGAGCATCCCGGGCTACGAGGTGCTGTCGCTGGTGGCGCAAGTGAAAAAGCTCGTGCATGAGGCGGCAAAGGTTTTCCCCGATATGAAGATCGACGGCGTGCGAAACATGTGGATACTGAAGCCGGGCAATCGGTGCCGTGGACTGGGCATCATGATCTTCAACGACGATCGCAAGCTGTTGGAGCACGTCGACAGTAACCCGGATATAAAGTACGTTGCACAGAAGTACATCGGTAAGTATGTTTCACTCCTTGCCAGTTTTTATACAAATTTCATAACCATTCATAGCGTATAGCAATAGCAATTAGCGTAAATTTCCGTTCGATAGCTACTCTAGCCAGGGAATTCAAGTTATATGGAGAGTTCCATCATGCACCGTTGAACCGTTCATATCCGAGCATTAAATCATTAGTTGCTACATTGGAAAAGAATTTTCAAGGAATTGGGGAAGCAGGATAAGAAAAACGATTACTTTAACAGGGTCATAAACAGTCCCCCTTTTTGGCAATTACGCATAGAGTTCGTCCAAGAGAAATGTGCGTTCCCAAGCGCGTGCTTTGCGTTGTGCCTTCACTGCTGCCATCCTTTCGCAGTTTGGGCACAATTTGAGTATCACAATCACACAGCGGCTGGACGATAAAACATAGCTCCTGTGCCTAGTGGTGGCGACCCGTAACAGGATCGAACGGTATTTCAATGCGAAACAGCCACGTTAACATTCGTTCCCTAATTGTTACGATAGGTAGTCTGTCTCGTTTCGATAGCTTTCCAGGGCGCTTTGAACTGATTTCATTACCTGATTATCCTTGTTTTCGATGGGGGTAGATGGAGTGGGTGGGGGAGGGGAACTAATTCACTTCCTACCTTTGGTAATAGTTACTGTTTCGCCCAAATCGATCAGGTTGACTTGGGTTGGGAACAAGCTTTGGTGTGCTTTGCCTTCATATCCCACAAAGTCGGGTTCAACACAGGATTCAACACAGGACGAAACATAAAGCATCGTTTCTCCTGCCTTTGGGCCAAGCCATCGATAAAATATATTGACACTTTCGTCCACATTTTGCATTACGCTATAAGGATAGCTGAAACCTTTTCAAATATTTTAATAATACTTTTTATTGGAATGAACTTGAATAAGGTACGAGTAGGAGCGATCCTGCGTCTTGCGTGCAGGATCGCGTATGCAGTCAGTTACGTCATCCCCAAGCTGCAGCGTGTTATCAAACGTGTTCGCACAATTATCTCGTTGCTGGCACACCACGCTAGGCTGCGTTGGTTTGCTAGGCTGCGAAACACAGGCCTGCCATGGAAAAGCGTAGAAAGCAAAACGGGGCCACCAACACTACTCCTGCTTTAAGTTCCCAAACACTGCCCTGGTAACGGATCCGGTCGCCCCCGCCAGAATGCCAGTGTGCAAAAGCTGCTCGATATTTGCTACCTAACCCCCATGGAAACAGCCAACCACCGCTTTCCTTCAACAGCGCAAGCCAAGATAATGCGATAATGTCAAACGGCACTCCTTGCGCGTTGCTGATAATTGTGTATCTGGCCTTTTTTGCCGACGTTCTGTACATCGAGCATACCCTCCACCGTGACTAGCGCACATACCCCATACAGGGAGCGAGAGGTAAGGTGCATTATATTGACCTCGCACTTTGCATTTATTTTCGTGAATCCTTGTGAAGGTGAAGCGGGAAAATAGATGCATTTGCCCTTGAGAAACAATCGGGGTATGCCGGGGGGAACCGGAAAGGAAGTTCAATTAGTACTTTTGTGTATAATTGCACGCACGATTGCTTTGCTATTTGCGGAATCGATTTTTGAAATACGTTCCGCTACTACCAGCTACTGAGTTGCATCATAATTTTCAAACATTTGAATACGATTTTTAATTGAATTCAATTGAATAGATACAGCGGTGAGTTCGTCAAAATATCCGAACATACTACAGGACCAAATAATGTCCATACGTTGAACTAATGATGCTTTTCCATTTCGTGGCTAACGTTTTTTTGACACATAAATCGTTATCCCATGACACCTACCGTAATACCTCGGGATATTAACATTTACCACGTGACAATTCAATCCACATAAATATTTAGTACTAGTACGGCTTTTTTTGTTCTGTCGGAGCACCACGAACACGTTGTGGATTTTTACGACAAAACTTAATGTTTTCTGAAGAGGTATAACCTACAATAGTATATGTTTCTTAGTATGCTTATCTGTTAACTCCTTGTTGTAAGTATTAAAAACATAGTCAGGACAAGGTTCGATTTTAGACCGATTTTAGAACAATGAGGTCAAACCGCATGAATCGTTTGTATACCTTTTCCAGAACGACCGCTGCTGATACACTGTACCAAGTTTGACATCCGTCAGTACTTCCTGATCACCTACACGAACAATGTGCTGAAGGTGTGGATGTACAAGAACTGCTATTTACGATTCAGCTCCCGCAAGTTCAACCTCGATGACTCCCAAACACTGCCCTGGTAACGGATCCGGTCGCCCCCGCCAGAATGCCAGTGTGCAAAAGCTGCTCGATATTTGCTACCTAACCCCCATGGAAACAGCCAACCACCGCTTTCCTTCAACAGCGCAAGCCAAGATAATGCGATAATGTCAAACGGCACTCCTTGCGCGTTGCTGATAATTGTGTATCTGGCCTTTTTTGCCGACGTTCTGTACATCGAGCATACCCTCCACCGTGACTAGCGCACATACCCCATACAGGGAGCGAGAGGTAAGGTGCATTATATTGACCTCGCACTTTGCATTTATTTTCGTGAATCCTTGTGAAGGTGAAGCGGGAAAATAGATGCATTTGCCCTTGAGAAACAATCGGGGTATGCCGGGGGGAACCGGAAAGGAAGTTCAATTAGTACTTTTGTGTATAATTGCACGCACGATTGCTTTGCTATTTGCGGAATCGATTTTTGAAATACGTTCCGCTACTACCAGCTACTGAGTTGCATCATAATTTTCAAACATTTGAATACGATTTTTAATTGAATTCAATTGAATAGATACAGCGGTGAGTTCGTCAAAATATCCGAACATACTACAGGACCAAATAATGTCCATACGTTGAACTAATGATGCTTTTCCATTTCGTGGCTAACGTTTTGTTGCAACATAAATCGTTATCCCATGACACCTACCGTAATACCTCGGGATATTAACATTTACCACGTGACAATTCAATCCACATAAATATTTAGTACTAGTACGGCTTTTTTTGTTCTGTCGGAGCACCACGAACACGTTGTGGATAGGTGTCCCAAAACATTCCACTCGGAATGGATGGGTTGTTGAATATTTACCCATATTCTGCTTGCACTCATGAACACACCAACATATGGTTCTGCTTGTGGCACTAACACTAAGGGTTAGAATTGGTATGCACAGGGTCTGGAGAGGGTTTATTGAGTGTTTCAGACAAAAAAGAACGCCAGAAACAACTTTTACTAAAATGCAATCGGGCAATAGCTTTCGACACTTGGGCGGAAATTGAATACTTTGCAATAACTAGGCCAAATCGGGTCGTCCGTATCGTAGCCGGGCATGGAAGCCTACGCAAAGCTACCGTTTGTGCAAGCAGGTCATGGATGGCAGTAAGCAGTGGCCCTCCTGCATCGCACGCTGAGATTTGCTGGTGGTATCCAATCCGTACATCGCCGATCGATGGGTTGTTTTTATAGGGCACACGGGGGACCGAGTGGTAGCGGGTGCTGCCGTGAGTTTCCGGTAAGCTTAAGCTGGTTCTGCCGTCTCTGCGGTAAGCTGCACAATATCTGGGAGCACTTCTTCGAACATTTCCAGGTGAAGGTCGTCGGTTCGATCCAACAGGTACCCGGGGGAAGTTAACAGGGTATAACTTTTCTGCAACGTTTTCCCAAAAGGTCTACACCGCCACAACAACTATCGTTGAAATGGGTGAAAGAGTCCCTATTCTACGAGGGAGCTTCTTTGCACCCTACCCGACCATCATTCGCGTAGTATAGCTCAGGAAGCTTTATCGCGATTCCGTGAGCTGATTGGTTAATTGGCCTCATTTCTTGTGCAGAAATGAGCGGAGGCGCAAAAACCCGGACGTCAGCGGGCTGGTATTGCCTGTGATCAAACTTAAGCAATTTGTTAAGCCAAAGACATCCAAAGGGTGGGGAAGTTTCACAAATGAGGGCAATCGTGCCACCCACGGTAAACAAAGTGTTAAATTCAATTTTAGATAACGACCTTTTCCATTAAGGTTTCATGTTCGTTTCGTGGTAGTAGGGAATCATGATTTTATTGGTTGATTTGGAATAGTTTTACGACAAAACTTAATGTTTTCTGAAGAGGTATAACCTACAATAGTATATGTTTCTTAATATGCTTATCTGTTAACTCCTTGTTGTAAGTATGAAAAACATAGTCAGGACAGTGTATGGTTCGATTATAGACCGCACGTAACAATGTGGTCAAACCGCATGAATCGTTTGTATACCTTTTCCAGAACGACCGCTGCTGATACACTGTACCAAGTTTGACATCCGTCAGTACTTCCTGATCACCTACACGAACAATGTGCTGAAGGTGTGGATGTACAAGAACTGCTATTTACGATTCAGCTCCCGCAAGTTCAACCTCGATGACTTCAGTGAGTCGATTCACCTCACGAACTACTCCATCCAGAAAAACTACGCCAAGGAAATTCGGGAAGGTGGGGACGATCTGCCCGCGAGCAACATGTGGTCACTCAAGCGCTTCCAGGAGCATCTTCAATCGCTCGACAAGGGTTTCTACTGGGAGCGCAAAATTTATCCGGACATGAAGAA